>JACSZP010076568.1:0-12926 GCA_016161895.1 Pinna nobilis
AAACATCCACTACACAACAACGAATATCAGGCATTAAGTTCTTATGGCTTACGTCACACTCGATTGCTATCTGGACAAATGCAAGCGGTCAGTATAAATCAGTAGATTAGAGATCCCGGTTGGAACTCTAAACAGGAAGAAAGTAATTAAGTAAACTTGCAGATTTTCTTACTAAATAAATTCCTTTAAGGTTCGAACATAATCCCTACAAGAGTTTTTTTTTCAATGCCGTGCTCTTTCAAAGGATTCTACAGTACATAAGGCAGCATAAAACAATCTACACTTTTTGATGATCGCATTACATGTATTAAAAATGCAGATTTAAGAAAACATCATTCCACCGTTGGTTCATTAATGCATAACTTCACCTTATTTTAGATGGTTTAAATTTCTAAAGATGATCAGAAGTAATAATTAGAAATTTTCCCGAATCATTGTATGGATTGATGTTCTCATGGAATTTAATGATCAGTTTTATTATTCAAGGTCAATAAGTGACTTCGTTTACGGTTTCTCTGAGTGTCTTCGAGCCTCCAGCGATTCATATCCCAATTAATAAAACGTTTTGTAATGAGACTACTTTAGAGGCCAATGAACTCTTCATTGTTCAAAAGAAGGGACTATACTTTATATTCAAGCTCAAGTCTCTCTCTCTCTCTCTCTCTCTCTCTCTCTCTCTCTCTCTTTTACATACAACTACAGCTTGAAGGTTGTTCGTTTACTATAAAATGAAAGTTTCTTCTTAGACCTCTGTTAAGGTGGCGAGACATTAATTCCCCCATGTTCTGAATGGTGCTATCAAAAGGACAAGCTAAAACTTGTCTAATTAGTGAAATTGTCTTCTGAGGTTAAAATACTCCATAATAGTGAAATACCTACTGCGATGTGATGGTCTTAATTGTGAGAAGATCTCCTTAATGGGGTGTTTTTTTAAGGAGAGGTTACACTGGATAAAGAATTCCATGTGAATATCTGCCCTCCGCCGTCATATCATTCTCTATAATTTCTTTAAATATTTTCATTCTTAAAACTTTTCTTAATGATAAAAAACTTGTATTATAACTGTTTTTTCGAAACACCTATCTTAGTGACATTGCTACAATATATTTTTATAAAACGTACACGTAAGATGTGTTCGACCTGTTGGAATTAACATGTATGCTTTGCTGGACATTGGTTATAATATATTTCCCCCTCTATACGTCAAACGACATGCATCCACTCCTTAGATTCTATGTAAGTGGTAGTTACTAAAATAAGCAACCTTTCAAAATTGTCCTATCAAACATGAATATCCTCTCGACTCTCCTATTTCCTTAAATTAAACAGAACATGTGGAATCGGTCGCCGTAGCTAAAGTGAATGACCATTCTACAGTTGTATTTCGACAGGATTACACTTTCGGTCACTGATCCTCTTGGTCTCTCCAATCTAAGCAGGTTTAATCACTCCAGTTCTTGATTC
Source organism: Pinna nobilis (assembly GCA_016161895.1). NCBI lineage: Eukaryota > Metazoa > Mollusca > Bivalvia > Pterioida > Pinnidae > Pinna > Pinna nobilis. Next base: position 1,465 of record JACSZP010076568.1, read on the forward strand.
TTTTCAAAGATTCTGAACATCTGATTTCATTGTTGGAAGTATCCAAATTCCTACACCATTCGAGAGATGTCTTCTTTTCTATTATATTGTCTTCTAGGTGTATTATGGGGTCTAATTTTAAAACAGGCATAATTATTTATCTTTAATATGTTGAACCTTTTTATTGCGTGGACCTTGTTATATAGTTGTTGTTGTTTGTTTTTTTTTTTGTTTTTTGTTGTTGTTGTTTTTGCCCCCAAAAACAAAGTTTCGAGGTAAACAGTGTTTTGACTGTTAGTCCATTTGTCTGCAAAAGTAACATTGGTCATAACTTCCGATTGGTAAGTGATAGGCCTTTCATATTTCACATATGCTTAATTTGTGACAAGATCTTTCTGTTGGTAATTTTTGACTTCGTGACATTGACCTTTGACTTTCTTTTGAAAACACTGGGCTGAAAGGTTAGTAGTTTGGCTATTGATCGGAAGGCCCTAGATTCGAATCCGCGCCGTGCTGCGGTTGTCCGTCTCCGTTCTTCGGATGAGAACGTTAAAAACGAGGCCCCGTGTCATAGTAGGCTTCGGTACATTCAATGGCCCTCCTTTTTCATTGTCAAGAGTTGTTAAAACAGGCATTTTTTGTCCGTCACCGTAATACGGTAACGACTTTATAAAAAAGAAATATTATTGAGTGTGTCGTTAAACAGCGAAACAACCAACCCACTTCTTCTTAATACCTGGTGCCATTATGTTCCAGGATTGAAAATCATTGTATACCCCTCATGTTTATTTCTACTTCTAATAAGTTGAATACGTATCATGTGATCCAAAATATATTTTATGTCGTCCACAAACAACTATGTTATTCACTTGGCTGGTCTAAGCACCCTAACGTGCACCTCGGTTTCCGGCTTTTTTTTTTGTATTGCTTTCACTATCGATGAATCGGAGGAATCCCCAGTGAATCCTTTTGTCATTATTGTAGGTATCTTAGATTAAGCTAAAATTGCTCAATCGACTAAGTTTTGTAGTGTTATAGTATAATAATACAATTGTATCCGTTGTATTTTTGCTGACGCCAAAATTTGGCTTAAAATCTCTCGCGTGGACAAATGTTTTCCTCAACCAAGAAAAAACCTGGATATTTTTGTGTAACGTTTTCCTCCATGTTGACCACTTTGATGTCAAGCGTATCGTATTCTATGGCGTTTGGAGATAAGAATAAAGGATTACCATGTGACTGTAACCCTATTCTAATGCTCTTCACATTACTTTAGCATTGATTCTATAGTATCTTGTCAGAAACTGCCGAGACGCACAGATGTCCTTCTTTTATCTATGCCCAAATTACAATGTAGGCCATTACATTTACAATGACGTTTTTATGATACGTAAACAATCAAAATGTGACGTCATCTAAAAACTAGCAGTGAATCGTGAATACCTTGCGAGTTTCAACTTAATTGACCAATCAAATAACCCGAAACAAACACTATGCATTAGAAAATCCTTTGGCACATCGTCTTTATACTCTTTCCTTTTTCATCTCCGGACTGTCACAGTTTTCAATTTTCTTATTCTCGATCATCTCCTGAAAATTGGCTTCATAAGCCAAACCTCTTCTCATTTTCTTCGATAATCCTCGTTACTTCCCGGTGACCAAGGTCCCCTCTCCTTCATTTTCTTATTACTTTTCTTCGTTCTTTGGCGACCATTGATCTGTTATTTGAACTGCACTTGTAATATACCATGAACAGTTCTCGCTCAAATAATTCTGCTCCCATCAATCACTGGAAATGGCATTTGTTAAATAACTCAGGTTATAACACTGTCCAAGTTGAGTAATTGAATCGACAGAAGGCTTAATTTAGTAAAACTACACTTGGACAAAATAAAGTTTATAGATTTCTTCCCGTTGCCGATCACATATAAACTGTCGGTGTTTACTATAGGAGAGATTGTACAGTACGCCAATATGCGGGACAAAAACGAAAATTGCTCAAAGGAAATTTCTTTTTTGTTGGGAAATGTGTAATTACCTCAGATAAAATGTAGCGAAATGCATATTAGAAAGTCACAATGTTTATTGATGTGTTTCATTTTCATGTCTGTTACGGTACAAAAATTGCTCTTAACATAAATCATATACCGTTCTATAGTAATACATGTTCTATTGATTTGCCTTAACGTTAATCAACAGTAATATGATAAAATTCTGCTGCAGTGACTCGTAGAGATACCACACTGAGAAAATAAACCAATTTGTCAATTTTTAATCGGACAATCGATTCGATACATTCCATACTGTGTATAACAAACCACTCCAAAATTTTATCTAGGAGATACAATATCTACTGCAACAGGAAAATTAGCAACAGGAAGTGGAGGGACTTCCGTTGCGCCATATTGTCGGATATTTGCGCTATTAGTCAGACTATTTTTCGCCTTTTCTGTTGCTCCTGCCCGTGCTATGTCTAGGATAAAATGTGCAACGGATTCTGACAGGGCGGATGACCTTTTAAGAACATTTTCTAGAATCAGCGTTTCTTAACCAAGCCCTATATACTAAACAATAAAGTTAATGACAATGAAGTTAAAACAGCAATTGCTGATTTGAAGCTTTATATATTCAACGCATTTTGTTCAAAAACAAATTTGACGAATTCAAGATTAGAATTTTGTAAGCTTATAGACTTTTTTAGTTTCAATTGTTTATTGTCTACAATGTACTTTGTCCACTGGCAACAAGATCTGTAAATGTTTCCTGTGCCCATGTCCACAAAATCTGTATGTAGCCTGTTGTCTCTTGTGTCCAAAGGATCTGTATATAATCTCATGCGTCCACAAGATCTGTAAACTGTCTGCTGTGTAAACAAGATCTGTATATGTCTGCTTTGTCTACAAGACCTGTATACTGTATCCCGTATTCACAAGATCTGTATACTGTCTTCTTTATCCACAACTGTCTCGCTTCTCAACAATATCTGTATATGTCTCCTTTGTCTACACGATCTGTATATTGTCTGCTGTGTCCAATGTCAACAAAATCTCTTTTTCCAATTTTGTATTTTCTCCTGTGTCCACTGTTCACAAGCTCCGTACTCTGTGTCCTGTATACAATGTTGACAAGATATACATGTATATGTTGTCCCTTTACTTTATTGACCAAAGACCTGTATAATGCCTCTAGTGCTAACTACATCTGTATGTTTTCTGACATCAGTCCACAACATCTACTTTGTGTCAACAAGTTCTGTTCATTGTCTGTTGTGGACACTTGGCACAAAATCCGCATATTGACACCTCTGTCAACAAAATTTGGATACTGGATACACATTATACATAATCTCCTGGAGAGTTTATAGTTTAGAAACTTTTATTTTAGAAATTTGATTGCAATCACATAGAGTAGTTTTTGTACATTTAGAGCTTTATATCAGAATTATTCCCTTTCTTAATCTTCTGTTATTTATTCAATCCAATTCATAATTCCCTTGTTTATCATTCTATACCTGATTGTTTTGCCGTTTTAGTAAATAGTGTAGCGAAATGTATCCACGTCTATCTATACAAATAACAAAACTCGTACAATTTGATTGCATGTCAAAAGCCATGGCAATTTTGAAAATTTGTTCCCTATAAAAACATTACCTTTCCCTTGATGCTTCAGTAAGATAAACAAGCATTGCTTTTACGCCAGCCTGAGATCCTAATTTTCGGCATAATTACACATGAAGGGACGACAAAGTGTTTGTGTACTGTTCTACGCACATAATAGCTTTTAAATTGATAAATATCCCTCTGCTTCTGATTAATCTCATGGTTTTGTCTGCCATTTTACGTCGTTTCAATTATCCACACTCATCGGTGTTAAACAAATGCGTAAACCAAGCGCACACACTTCAAACTGCTTCGATTCCCCGGAGAAAATAAAGCTGTTATGTCCTATGGTGGTTTTTGTAGAACCTTGTCAGTTTCACAGATCGGTGTATGTTTGCGCTTGATGGCTAAGATGATGTGTTTTTTTTTTCCTGTCTAATCACTACATGGATGATGGATCTTACCAGCCCGAATAAAGCATGTTGTTGTTCATAATCCAAGGGAAGATGAGTGCCTGGTATTTTAATTAGATAAACATCACATATTTCTGATAGATAGTGAAATCTATATCACTTTCTTACGTATTTTACACTTGACTTCACTCCTTGTGCTGATTCAGTCTGTCATTAGAACAAAAAAAAAACCAATATTACCTCTAACAATGAAAATTTACATCATTCGTTTCAATATGACCGGACACAGATATGTTTAATCTATTTACAAAGCTTACAAAATATGCCTAATTTATATCAAACTGAAATAGATTTATGTTTTAATCGATAGAAACATACAGGTTTCGTACAATTGTGCTTGATTTTTCATAACAAACATAGAATGGTAACCAGTTCTATCCTATTCGATAAGTCAAGTCCTAAAGAACATGACACGTTGGAAATATTAACGATCTCAACGAGGAAAACAATGGCAAATCCCTCACTAGATAAGACCACTGGTCGGGAGGAAGTCAGTGTCCACGTTGACGTGTCATATCTGTATAAAAAGGCTCCACTTCACCCCTACGCGTTCAAAAAAATATCTTATAGGATGAGAAGATCACGTGGTCTTGATTTGATTAGCAGAAAGTAGTCAATGTATATGGTCGTGCTCCAAAATATCATGAAACAGCCTTTATAGGGGGTCCAATACTGCTGAACGAGATCCCCGTGTAGACCATATTTCAATCGTTAAACAAAGTATCCCTGTGTAAATAGTTTATTTTCGCGTCGTCATACTCTCAGCATAAAACTTTCATATAATTAATCTACTGTTTTGAGGACACATGACTCACTTATTTCATTTCAACTTGACGCTGGACACACAATCGGCGTAACAATTAACGTGAACTGCCTACTTCCTTTAAGATATTTTCCAAACTCTAGATAATCAGTGTGTTGTGTAGTCTTACTTGTATATCATCCCACCTTCAACAATGCTCCATGATTTGTAATTTGGCATCAAATTGCTTAATATTAGTTCCATGTAAAGATATTGGCTGTTTAACCTAATCAAAGAGTACTTTGACATTTAAATAGTTCCCGTACTTTAAACACGTTAAGCGAAACTGAACTAAACTGATTGCTTTACTTAATCTTTACAGACAGATGGATCGAGGGGTAATTTAATGCTGTTGATGGAGAAAAACTCATTCCAAAAATTGTCTCACAGATCTGTCGTAAAGTGAGAGATGTTTAAGCTCACTTAATGACTTAAAGATTCACTCAGCTTTTCTGATACAATTACTATGTTGATGAGCCTTGATTAAAATTGAGAACCAAAATGAACACCCACAACTAAGACACACGGTGCAAACTGTTGGAGGATTCATCAGCGAATCGTCTAATAATTCGGGAGATCACATGCTTTAATTGTCACAGTTGTCTTGTGGTTAGAATAAAGCCAGTTTTATTCGCAGGAATTTTATTTTCACGTAATAACACGAGAGCAGTTACTCGCGAAAATAGTTGTCGCTTAAAATCTTATTCTGAAATTAATATGCACCATACAACATAAACTATTATACTTAACATGAAATGCGCAAACATTTAATATCGCAAATACTTGCATTACTGCTGTTACGTAAAAATAAAATGTACAGTCAAGTGATCTTTTCAATTCAAAGCCGGACTTATGCAAACCTATGGCATTAATTTTTGTAAGCTTTGTCAAGCACTCGGCATTAGAATCTGACGTTACAAGTTGTTTGGATGGCATCTTAAATCAAGGACCTGCGGCACATTAACGCTGGACTAATTGGCCAAAGCCTGTGCCCTCAGTCGTTGACGTGTTACCGGTTTTTTTTTTTTAAGAAGTTCAGTTTGGAATTTCAAGAGGCACCTATCGGTTATGAATTGTTGAAATCTTACTGAAAACTTTCAAGTATAAGTTCCTGGTTAAACTTAGTCCAAAAGAAGAAACTGCCTACGAGAACAGGTAAAAATTGTCTAGAGTGACTTAATTTTAATAGCCCTTTGAATTAATTTATCTTCTAAATAAGGTTACCTTTAGGTCAGGATCGATTGTATTTGGGTTTAGTTAATTAGTTGGTTTAACAATTTGTTCTCTTTCAGAAGAATTTATCAATTCAGTTGTTTCGTAAAAAATTGCAATGTTCTTTTTTTCTTCTGATGATGGTATTTGATTGGTCAGGTATCATTAACATATCCTCATCTCCTTCGCCACTGGACTTCGGTTTATACAGTCTCGCCCAGGAGACCGGAAAAGTCAGTCGCCTCAGTCGAAGCTGAAAATCATTACCACCTTGACTGTAGGCGAGTAATTTGTCTAAAATAACCTCCTCTTCATCATGGTCTTTTGATGAATCATCGGTGTCCAGGGTTAAGGACTGGCTTTGGAAAGGGTCCCCATCTACGTTGAATTAATTGACAGGGTACAAACACACAACAATTATAAGGCCTTGTTAGAATTATGCTACCGTTTGCTTACTGATGTAAAATTTTATAAGAAAAAAGTATATATAATTTTATAACTTCATTAATCTCTTTGTTTGTGCATAATCTTATGACAAGAGGGATAACTCTGAAAACTACATTAGAAAGAAAAGTATCAGTAAGAGTTGTGTCAACAGTTCAACTGTTTAAGAAATTCTGTGGAATTTTGTTGAATACTAGTACATTTAGAATATAACATTTGTCTTCAAGATACATTCATCATTCTCTACAAATTTAAAACCTCCGTTTTTATTGTGATTGATATAATAGATACATGAATTCACTTACTATGGTTACAACTACAGTCGAGACTGTCTTAGTGACTCCCTGTATTAAGTGATTCCCTGTCTTGAGTGACCATTCTCAAGTCGGCCGCCCATAACGTTTTACTATATAATCGGTTTGTATTAAGTGACTCCCTGTCTTATATGATTAGCTTTTATAAGTACCTTAGAGAGTCACATAAGACAGTCCCGACTGTATTTCATATGCCGTCAAGTTGATATCTGCTTATTGCTATCTAGGTGCCTGCCTGCTCAGTGTTCTCTTGAATAAGTGTTTATTTTATTTCCTAGACATGGAAGTACAATTAAAATAATAAATGGGTAGTACTACATACATTTTTCTACTAATTTTGACATGCATTAGGGATTATTTCTGTCCAAAAAATAGGTGAAGAAAAAATAATGCTCAAGAAACTTTAGCGGCAAATATGCGATAATATGCAAAAATGGCAAAACCTAGACAAACACAAAAACCTAAGACTTAAGCTATGTATAATGACTATAATGTAAATAAATTCAAAATCCAAACTACTTACTCGTTATAAGATATTGATATTATCGAACGTTTCAACATTATTGAACGTTATTTGGAGTCAGATTTACTATTCATTCATTTTCTACACGCCAAAGTTTAGAAAACATAAAAAAGAAAGAAAAAACGAACCAGGTTGATGTAAAACAGGAATGTCTAACTCCCGATCAGAACCGAGCGAGCAGAAACATCATACGACATCAACGCTCAGCTGCTTTTGTTTGGGGTGAAATTTCAACATAAACGTTTATGATAAAAATCATCAACTTATACTCTAAACATTGCATTATTATTAGAAAATTATAATTCTTCTCTATTTAAATGAAATTGAAATAGTTAGCAGATAGCCGAACCAAACCAGCAATGGTAATACTTTTGCTGTTTCTAGGTCGAACCTAAAACAGTTTCATATACGAAGAATTTACTTTGTTTAATCAATCATTTGTATTTATCTCCAAGGACTAATATAAAAACTGGGTTTTTTCCTTGGGAAAATTGCCTAAATGTACAACTACTTTATCAATATTTTACTAACAAATCAAAACTAAGATTACTTTTAAATTGTCTAAGTTGTTGTTGTTGCGTTGTTGTTTACCGTCCCACTCAAGAATATTTCACTCATATGGAGACGTCATCGTGTGCCGGTGAAGGGCGACAAGTTTTGCCTATGCTCGGCACTTATAGCCGTAGAGCAGGGAGGGGTCTTTAACGTGCCAACACCTCCTGTGACATGGGACCTCGGTTTTTACTATCATCCGAAGGACAGGGACAGCCAACCGCAGGGTGGCGCTGTTTGGATTTGAACCCCGGACCATTCGATTCGAAGTCGAACACGCTAACCACCCGGCCTAGGAGGCCCCAAATAGTCTAAGTAAATAAGTCACTAGTTTCTGGAGGATGATAGATCATAAATGAAGACAATACCACAAGCGGTAATTCACATAACCTAGTATCTGTCATTATATATTCATTTTGTTTTTGGTCATGGTGTTGATTGTCGTCTGATTGTAATTTTATTTGAGTGCTCCTTATAATCGTCAACTTCCTTTTTACGAACACCATACCTACCGAGAAAACCCTGGCGGGAGACAAAGTTTTTACTGTATTATCAAAGAAAGGGAGAGACACTCATACTGCATATTGTTCACGAACCTGTATTCTCAAACTCTAAAGACGATTACTAAGCCGAGACAATAAGAATGATAAACAAATAACTAGGAAAAACGTTATTCAGTGTCATTTACTAGCTCAATGTCTGCATTTGTTGTCAGTTGAAATTCCCTTGTTTTAGAGTATAATTAAATGTTTTGGAGATGATATATGGTGGATATAATTAATTCATTTGAATTTTAATTTTGGCATTTAATATGTTTATCAAAATATATATAAACTCTAAGTTTATAAAATCCGCTCGCTGATGTCTGCATATGTTGTAATTTTTATGTTTTAGAGGAGCTAAATATGTAAAATTAATGTTTTTGGAGATGGTATATGGTGGATATAACAATATTTGAATTTGAAATTTTGTGTTTTATGTGTTTATCAAATTGTTTAAAGGCACAATGGACAGTCGGACCTAAAATTGAGTTTAACAATTGATTATAATTGGCAGGCTTGGATAAAATATTTTAACTGGGTTAAGAATTGTGTCTATTCTTTCCATTAAGTAAAAAGTCAATAATTCACGTATTTTGAAACCGAGCTCCAGTGTCACTATTTATTTCACGTTGGCGGCCTCCGTGGCCGAGTGGTTAGCGTGTTCGACTTCGAATCGAAGGGTCCGGAGTTCGATTCCCGCAGCGCCACTCCGCGGTCACAGTAGGTGCTGGCACGTTCAAGAACCCTCCCTGCTCTACGGCCATAAGTGCCGAGCACAGGCAAAATTTGTCGCCCTTCACCGGCACACGGTGACGTCTCCATATGAAAAAAACGATCAATGGTAATTGATGATGCAGAGTATAGGACAAATACAATTAGTTCTACTGTATTTAACAATGGGCTTAATAAGTAAAATCTCGTTTCAAAAAAATTCAAACTCCAGAGAGTAAACCTTAAATAATACACATGTATATGTTTTATGTCTTGATGCATCAATCGTCTTATTACGTATTACAAAATGATAACAAATCACTTGTGACTCGGCATAAGATTCCTGATTATCAGAATGGTAGGTCTTTAGTTTCAGTTTGTAACGTCGGTACGTGAAAGTTTCTTACTGCTCAATGTCTTAAAGAGATGGCATATACCAAAATTCAGGTGTCGCACCTATATTTGATGACGTCTACTTATGAGTGAAAGATACTCGAGCCGGAAGATAAATAAAGACACAACAACAAAAGCAAAAATATACAAGAGAAAAGGTAAAAGTACACAAATATTGTAATATATATGATATGTGAGATCTGTTTTAAAGTTTCTTTCTTGAATTAAGGGTTGTTTTACTGTGTTTTTTCACTGCACATTAAAATTAAACACTTTTAAAACTTGAAAAAAAATGAGAATGTAATGTATGATTGAATGAATATGAATGTAATTTTCTTTGAAGAAAAAGTATTCTTGTTCAGACAGGTATGCATGTGTTCTCAATGTAACAAAACAAATAACAATTTAAACCGATTTTAACAACTAAGAGAGATAATTTTTCGTTTTGATTGAACAGGATAGATAGATTGATAACGGATAGATAGACCAATGATTTTATTTTGACAGAATTTAAAATCTTTCTAGATATAATGATTGATTTAAAACAAATTGATGAGATATCTTGATTTGACTTAGAAAAAAATTACGAGATATTTGAAATAATATATGTGAATAACCAAATTTCAAATTGATGAAACCGCTTTTATTGACCCCTGATATATTGCAATAGAATTTTTCAAAAAATTGAATTATGTGGAATATTTCGATTATTAAATTAAAACAGCTTTATTATCCTGACTTAATTACTTCATTGCTATATCAACCTACCTATTATTAAAACTCTATTTATTCGGAAGAAAAAAAACCCCCAATTCTTTCGCGATTTTAATATATACAATGAGACTGTTGTGTCACCAGTACTTCAAATATCTAATTTTCCCAAGAAATTAATATCTTTGTCGTATTTTCAATATCACAAGAATCGTTTTACTCAAGCTGAAAATAACAATTGAACAAAGAATGGCATTGTGCTATGTCGTTACGAAAAGTGCCCCTGAAAGCAAATCTGCAATCAGCGTTCTTTGAACGAATCAACTCGGAACCATTTCAGCATACCTATTATCAAGTTGTTGATACCATAGGTTAAGTTTGATTTAAAAATAATGAAGTGGAATTTGTAAATGAAAATTCCAAACCCAAGTTGTTTGTTCTTTTTGGGACTCAAATGAGCCGGTTATATCCGGAACATTTCTGCACACTTTCTTTGATAAAAAGCGTTTGTTTTTGAAATGTTTACCTTTTATACCATGTAAGCTATTTGGCATCTGGGCTCTGCTTTATATATTTATAAACGTAAAAGCGTTACATGCTTAAGTATAAATGCGCATCGTTATCACTATAAGACTTTACACTGTGCAGATCCTTGGAATGGTCTTTTTTTTCTAGACGCAGAACTCTGATCAGGAGATAAGTGTGATGCCATTCCATTAATGTTGAACGGGTCAACGGATGTAGATCTGATTTGATATTCATTTCGAGACATCGATTCTATACCGGAGATCACAAATACCTTCGACTAGTCATGAGGGTAAAGAAATTCTTAAAGGAACTATTTTCGTCTGAGAATATTGCGGCAGTATGCACAACAACAAATTTGACAATTTTCCTCGCTGTGCTTATTCCTTACATAATATGGAAAATTTGGAGAAAGTCCTTGCCGCCAGGTCCCTTCGGATTTCCGTACATCGGCAACTTCCATTTACTGATTCAGGGAAAGAGCCTCAATACAGCGTTGATGAATCTTGGGAAAAAGTACGGACATGTTTTCCGTTTTGGCCTCGGAGGCTCTAATTTAACGGTTGTAATGGGACACGAACTGATCCGCGAGGCACTGATCAAGAGTGGCGACACCTATCGGCACCGTCCTAATTGGATGTATGCTTTTGCAAAGATCTATAACAAGAAAGGTAGTAATATG
>JACSZP010076718.1:0-12103 GCA_016161895.1 Pinna nobilis
TATATACTTTTTTCTCTGCTTGAACTTTCATTGCAATAGATATTCACTTTCGTGATAAAGTTGATGCGTATATTTTACTAGTTTCCAGAACGAGTTCGCAACTGAGGTCGAATACGTATCAAATGTATTACTGCACGTAAAGAATGCAATAATAACCGTTTTCAACTCTTTAAACATACTCCAAAAACTTTTTAGATAATGGTATGGAATCTTACAGTAAACATGTCGTTTACATGCAAAGCATGAAATACAATGAAAAGGTTTTAATCGTTTCGTATACATTAATTATGTTCAGGAGATTAAGACATACTTGGGTTTATGACAACGGGCAATAGTATATAATTGTTGACTGGGTCCGAGGGCAACAGCAATTTTGTTGGCACCCGAAGTCGTGACTATTGCCCGATGCGAAGCGGATGGCAATAGTCAGGAACGAGGGTGCCAACAAAATTGATGTTTCCCTCAGATCCAGTCAATAATTGTTTTGTTATATGAAATAACGTTTATTGCACTGCAGTATGACTGTCGTGTCTACTGCAGTAAATTTCAACCGTTGATCAGCTCAAAATTTTCACGAGACCATGTCAGTTTCATCACTTAACCTAAATAAATCACCAATAGAAGCCGTAGTATTTGTCAGATGTTCGCCTGGTATCCCCATTAGGCCTTTTTTAACATTTGGCACGTTTTTGCTGTCACTGTCATTAAATATCCCCGTCCGATATTCCTCATCGTAACTTCTGCATGGTACTGCCATTATCTAAACAGGAATAAGATGCAGACGCAAAATCTATTCATGGTCACAGCTACGTTTGANNCAAATTGCAGTTTGATCAAAATTGCGGGAAATTCGAAGTGTCTCCTTAATAATCACGAGAGGGCCGACAGTAAAAATTAAATGACCGGGCAAAAAGAACTGTTTTTGAAGGAAAGATTCAATAGTATGCCTGTTGGCTGGCTATTTTTCCTCTATAGTTTGTATAGGGAATTATAAACATGAATATAACAATTTTGATTATTTTGTCCATCGAGAAAACAATGTTTTAAAAAAAAACGAATCTTTTTCACGGAAATCGTTTCAAGAACTGTTTACTGTTCTTCGCTGTATGCATCATTGAAGCAAATATCACTCAAAATGAAATATTAACATCTTATACATGATGGAAACAATATAAATTCTATTGATATTGACTTAATTTTGCAGTTTGCTTTTATCTGGTCTAGAGTAGTGTCCCAAGTTAACCCCGAGTGAGCCTTCATATTGATTTGAAAACGGTAGATAAGTCACTAGATATTTAGCATCTGCTACTCAGCAGTTATAACCCTTACCCTAGAGATCAATTTTACCAATAAAGTGTTAAGATTGAGCATCAATGCCTTCTTCAATCTAATTTTGAATCAGTTTTTGCTGTGATTATTAATTTTGCTCAGATTCTACACAATTCTCGGTCAACTTTCAGAAATATATTACTTTGTACGACTTCACTTTGCTTCCTTCAAACTGAACTGATATCCGTGTTAAAGTACCGTATATTCCGATATTATTATCATTTACAGGTTAATGGGGGTAATTTTGTTTCAATAAATATGTCATAATATTGAAACTCACATTTAATTTACTATAAAAATAAAGAACAAATGTTTAAATGACGGTATGGTTTCAGTTCCACGCTTTTATCGCGTGTAGTAGATGTGATAACGAGCAGTAGATACAATAAGCCCAAATGTTCATGAAACAGAAGTTAATTTCCTCTACACTTATAAATTTAAATTTTTTAAATTTCAAAACATAATGATAAAGGATAATTCGTAAACACTGAGGTGAAACCTCACAAATATATTGTAAAATCACGAATACGACAAGTATATGTGTAATAGCATCATATTTTCCTATTTAATGGTATTTTATATGTCGAATTAAGTTATTTTGTTTCAATGAATGTATCATAACATTGACATTGTAATGATATCAATATCCAAATGAATTTATTACAAAACTGAAAAAACAAAATGCTTGTGTGAAAACATGGTTTTGGTTGCACCCTTTACAAAATTACAATATGTAGATGTTGCTACGTGCATGAGCCAATTTATAAGTATTCCTGAACAAGTATTCTCCCATATTCACTAAGATATCACTACAGGAAGTGTAAAATGATAAATTGATCATCCACAGAGGGGGTGGATGATAAGCTACACGCGCAGTAACGGAAATGACGGCGAAGTAACGTAAAGCCGAGATCTTTCTGAATTTATTAGGTTGTGGAGTTATAATACCAGACTAGTTTTAAAACAGATCAACTCTCAGATAAAGATTAATATATAGGAGAAAAATAATCAAATCTCTATTGCCCGGTGATGACCGGGTGTCGGGTCAAGTTAACTATTCCATGTCGAGGCTAGCCGGCAAGCCTCGACATGGACAAAGTTAACTTGACACTCGGGTTAGTCGATTTCTATATCAATACCGGGTAATGGAGGTAGATCCTTTTAGTCCATTGGCACATCCATTTACCATAACTTGTTCCTTAAATTAATGACGTCATGAGAAATTATCCCTCGTACACACGGATGTCAAACCTCAAAAATAGAAAGTAAAATAATGAATAAGCCATGTTATAGTCCCTTTATACTCCTATATTGATGTCATTTGGAGGTTGATTAGATACTTTTGTTCCAATACATTTGTCATAACATTAATATCGACATTTAATTTACCTTAAATCTAAAAAAAAAAATACCTAAACGTTTGTTTGATGGTACGGTATCAGTTGCACGCTTTTATTTAGTCACCGTTAGTAGTTGTTACTACCAGCAGAATATAAGATGGCCCCTGAGTATTACTGTATAAGTAGTTAATTGACCCGTCCATCAAAAGTAAACGATAGAAACATTTGATGACGTAATGATACCTTAAAAGTACGGACGTCTAATCCTGGAAATAAATGGTACACTAGGAATATGACAAATAATCTATCAATCCCCTAAGACAGCCCTTTAACCATACATCTTTCAACACATGGTCTTTACTTTTGAGGCTTAAATGAAATATCAAATATGTATAAATATATGTTTATGCTATGAATGTTCAGTTATTTATCGCACCTCTGACAGATTAGTCCAATGAAAACTATAGAAAGAGACCACGTGCCAACAATGTATTTTTTCGTACACGTCTTTCTCTTTTAATGAACTTCCATACATCCGAAAACCTAGGCTTTTAAACATAACAACGTAAACAATCATGTCAACTCCCATATGTTTTGCGGTTAGCATGCGATATTGATATTGCCCATATGGACAAGGATTCAATTCGAAAACATGATAAAATGAAAATAAATACCTTTATATCTTTTCTGAAAAAAAAACCAGTTGTCGGAATTCTTTGACGAGTATTTAAGGACAGTTTTATATGCAGTCCTATCTTATTGATCACTGCTTGATTATAAACGTCTGTGCATCGATACACGATTAAGGAAGTCAGTGGGATAAAATTCTTACATTTTTAAGGAAAGAATATGGGAGGCTCCGCCTTGATAAATACGTTATTTTTACTGTCCACATATATCCCTGGATTCTTCGTGCTGGGTGATGGTACAGCACGTGTTTTTTTTTACTGCCCATATATATCCCTGGGTTCTTCCCTCAAAATCAATGTAAAAGATATTACATCTCTTTCCCATTTGGCGAAAACAAAACACTTGCATCTAACAGATATAGAAAAATATTAAGTATATAGCTTCAGGTGTAGCATAGAATCATTGCAATTGCAATCAATAAAAAAGTCTTTTTTATAGTCCTCCGGTTAAGATATGTCTTATAATTTGTATGTAACTCTTTCAGCACATGCAACAAATATATGCTTGATGATACAGCATGTGTACCCAATACATATGGGTGATGATACAGCACGTGGGACAAATACATATGGATGATGATACAGCATGGGTACCGAATACATATGGGTGATGGTACAGCACGTGTACCGAATACATTGGTGAAGATACAACACATGTTACGAATGCATATGGGTGATGATACTTCACGTGTGACATATACATATGGGCGATGATACAGCACGTGTGACGAATACGTATGGGTGATGATACAGCACTTATACCGAATACATGGCTGATGGTACAGCACGTGTGACAAATACATGTGAGTGATGGTACAGCACGTGTAACGAATACATATGGGTGATGATACAGTACGTTTACCGAATACATGGGTGATGATACAGCACGTGTGACAAATGCATATGGGTGATGATACTTCACGTGTGACAAATACATATGGGCGATGATACAGCACGTGTGACGAATACATATGGATGGTGGTACAGAACGTGTGACGAATACATATGGGTGATGATACTTCACGTATGACGAATACATATGACTGATGATACTTCACGTGTGACGAATACATATGGCTGATGATACTTCACGTGTGACGAGTACATATGGGTGATGATACAGCATGTGTACCGAATACATGGGTAATGGTACAGCACGTGTGACGAAAACATGTGGGTGATGATACAGCACATGTAACAAATACATATGGGTGATGATACATCACGTGTGACGAATACATATGGATGATAATACAGCATATGTGACGAATACATATGAGTGATGATACAGCACATGTGACGAATACATATGGGTGATGATACAACACGTGTGACGAATACATATTGGTGATGATACAGAGCGTGGGACGAATACACGAGTCATGATGGAACCTTTCGCCCAATGCCTATGCCGAATACATTCTCAAAGAATAAAAAATGAAAAGATAAATATTGAAAGATAAATAATTTTGTAATTACCGCCACTGTCAAGGAATAAATCTTTGAAAATCTGAAAGTATCTTAGTCCTATTTTATCATCTGCAGTATTTTTCAATTCATAACTTTCAAATAGATATGACTCTAAACTATCGGTGTTTTAAACTGAAAATGACATATGACAATGTCTGCTTGCTTGCCTTCATACCAACTATAAAAAAAAAAAAACCTTGCAGATATTGCTACGTCATAATATGCACTGAAGTGGATAACAAGAACGATATACGTCCACATGTGTTAAATCTCGGAGAACCGCCGTGGCTCCTTGCTTTTGACTTCTCTGTATACCAAGAAATGCAAAAGAAGGAGTTTGGCAAACACAGACGCCAGAGGTGGTATTAGGTTCATAGGAGGAGTAAGCATCCCCTGTTGACAGATCACAATCGCCGTGAGTCCTATATCTGTACAAAATTCTAAAATGCAAAGTGCGTTATGTATCTTATCTCATGAATTTAAAATTCCTTCGTGTTCTGAAAAGTTGTCGAAACGGAATATAAATTGCTCTCATAAACAAATTTTAAAAGAAAACATGTAAAATGACGACATAGATTTGAAATTCGACCAGAAACAAATACACTGCTATCGATATCAACAGTTTGGACCGTTGCTGTTTCTTTTTATACTTAATTCCACGCGGGAACTGCCAAGCATCGTTTTGTTTGCCTAGCAAAAAATTATTTGACTTCATATACCAGCAGCCTTTATATTTGTAGCTCACCTAAACCCAAGGTTCAAATAAGCTTCTCTGGTTAACTATTTGACCGTCGTCCGTCTGTTCGTCTGACATTCTGTCTGAAAATTTTGAACAGTTTCGACTTCTCCGGAACCACTGGGTACATTTCAACAACGTGGTACAACGTATCTCTGGGATTCAAGTTTGTTCAATTGTAGGGTCAGATCCTAATCAAGCCGGATATAATTTAGAAACATTTAAATTTGATGAGTGCCTAAAAATCATCGTCTTCAAGACCACTGGAACAAAAGTCACGGACCTTATGTAGAGACATTCTGATAGATGGTAGATTCAAGATTGTTCAAATGGCGAACACCAGGGGTGGGTACCATAAAGCCTGTGAATTTACTTAATTCTGAAAAGATTTTAAAATCCAGCTCATCCTGAATTCCGATTGGTCGAGAGACTGGATTCTCAGACTAAAGTCAATTTTCTAGTTTTATTGTGTCCAACCCAGGTTCGCTCTTGCAATTTTGTCAAAATCTGAGAAAAATTAAGGCCAAAAGTTTAACATTGCTTTATATAGAAAATATCTTTAAATATCTTCATCTCAGAAACAGTGTACAATTTATCAAATGAATATGGAAGCATAATAATTTAATGCAGATTAAATTTCGTTAAAAATGGCCTTGGTCAGAAGGGGAACAGAATTAGATGGGGGCGGGTTTAACATTTATCTTTCTGAATAATTGTTACTGTATAATTTATCAAAATGATATAGAAGTCACATTATGCAGTGCAGATTCAAGTTTGTTCAACTGATCGCCAAAAAGGCAGTTTTTGGGCATAATAGGGGTCAAAAGTTTATTATATTTTTACATAAGGAAATATCTTTAAATATCTTTCCCCTAAAGAAAGGTTTGTGTAAAGTTTGTGATCTAAACTTTGGTGTATCATTATATAATGTGGCAAAAGACATGTTTTCACCGATCCTGACAAAATTTCACCTGGCTTTTACTTAAGGTCAGTTGTAGTGTAGTTGTAGTTGTACTGATTATCCGCTTTTTGGGAGAGTCGCATGACCAAATTGTGGCTTCTAATTGGCAAAGCCTTTAAACCCAAACATCTTTAGAATCGCATGACCTATCCAGACCAAACTTATTTGGATTTTACAGAAGGTTATGGCGAAATATATCTGACTCTCCATTTTCTGTAAAGATGTCACATCACTGAATAGACAGACTGAGGCTTGGTCGAAATTCTATTATTATCAAGTTTTATGAAATTTGATATTAATTGGTATGAAGGGATTGCGGTTTCTATGATCTGGATTTCATAGCCATTTATGGCTAACCGAGGCGACTTATTGGTCGAAATTTTAGCATTTTTCAATTGTCATGACATTTTTACTTAATGACTATTAGGGGATTGCAATTTCAATCAGATGAATTCGATGCCATTCATGACAAACAGTGGCTTTTGTTGTTAATGAACGTAAGTATTTTTGGGGTATAGAGGGATTTTTATTTCATTGATAAGGGTTTGCTTTTCATTTATAGTAAACGGAGGCTATTCATTGGTCAAACTTTCAAAATTATCGGATGAAATTTAATGTATAACATTTCTGGTTAATAACAGCACGGCTTGCTCCATTGTTTTGGGGATATCATGTTACAGCACCCTGTTACAATTGAACCTGGGTTTTATTTTCTTATTGCTGAATGTTCATTCGTGGGTATTCGATGATGACAGACTTACTTGTGTCCTTAGCTTTCAATTGTTACAGATTGTAAGTCCCAATTTTCTTCTCCTATGTAAAGCAAAATGTTTGGCGAGCGAGGTGGCCCATGGGCGTCTTGTTTATTAATTCAAGACTGCAGTACAAATTGAATATCTAAATTGTCTAAAGAAACTAGAACGTCTGCTCTGCACCAAGTTGTACGCTTGACGTCAGGGAAAAGGCTAATTGTAATTTTTAGATGCTCGCATGTTTCAATAACCGGAAGCGACGGACATAGTTATGGGAATCAACGTAAACTACGCATAAAATATGAAACGGCTCGGCATTTCATTATGGAACCTTCAAATTACCAGTTATAGAGGAAACGTTTGTTTAATGATCAACATCGCTTTTTACTATCTTATCAAACTTTATTATACTCTAACATATTCAAACTGTTCGGTATCATGGGTGTTTATGACGTTAGTTACTATCATTTGGGGAATTATAATTAAAAAAGCTAGCGAAAAATAACGTGGCATTTTCCAATTTATAAAGCCAATAAAGCACTCACTTCAGAATCTTTAAGTAACATTACATAGTATTCAAATCACTGAAGACTTTGAAGATCGTTTTTATTACATATTGGAAAAGAGTTTTCAAAATTTATAACTTATTCCTGAGGGTGATATTGAAACTGAGATTAAAGAATATAAAAAACCAGAAACACTAAATAAAAATCGAAATTAAGTTCAGCCCGGTACAAAAACAAGTTAATCATAGACAATTTCAGTTTATGTTTTTCTCATTAAGGCAATGGCACGTTTTATAAATGACGTAATTTTAATTAATTTAAGAGCACGATATCATATTAGATAGAAAACAGATCAGGTTTATTCTGCCCTTAAAGCACTTTTAAAGTTTCAATGAAAAAGGACGTGGAAAAAGCATTACGAATGAAATCTTTGGAAAAACATCTCCCAAAATACGTTCCAAAAGTTTAACTGTACACTATATTGTAGTAAAACACTGTACTTGACTCGTAGATTTTTTAATCGACTTTCTCGTAGTCTCTAACAAATATTTCGACCAATGTGAATCAAACTTAAAATCAACACGCAACAGAGATCAGCTCATAAATATTTTTACAACTTAATTGCTAATTAATGGGGTAATCCACTGGTTGCAGACGAAGTGTACGCATATTATCTTATACATTACAATAGTAATAATATTACGTAGTAGGATATTAAGAAATGGTGTGTTGTTGCATTTGTTGTAAAAGTGACTTAAGTAAATACATATATGCATATATGTATTGTCATCTAGGTGAATTTTGAAGACAGACGGCAAACTGGTTGAATGTACAAACATGAATTTCAATAAAGAAATGATACTATTCTAATAAGAAGATGAATTATGTATCTGAATGAAATCTGGAATATCAACACCTTAAGAACATATCTACATATAACCATGTAAATGTGTCTTGTTTCTATTTGAGTTTGGACAGTCCTTGCTGATTTCAGAAATATTTTTCTTCAATATCTCTTGTTGTTACTTTGTTGTATTCTTATTTTAATATCTCATTCATCTACATTGACAAGAAACCGCGGTGTTTTACTATCTCATCCGAAAGGCAAAAGATGACAGTTGCCACCGTTTAGCGGATTCATGATAATGAGCTGAAGGCGAAACGTTTACCATAGGTCCTTCGGACAAAAAATTAATTGAAATATATTACGACATTTGTTGTTGTTGTTGCGTTGTTGTTTAACATCCCATTCAAAAATATTTCACTATTATGGAGACGTCACCGTGTGCTGGTGAAGGGCGACAAATTCTGCCTGTGCTCGGCACTGCTGGCCGTAGAGTAGGGAGGGTTCTTTAATGTGCCAACACCTACTGTGACACGGTACCTCGTTTTTTACTGTCTCATCCGAAAGACAGGGGCGGCCAACCGCGGAGTGGCGCTGCGGGAATCGAACCCCGGACCCCTCGGCTCGAAGTCGAACACGCTAACCACTCGGCCACGGAGGCCCCGTATCACGACATTTAAGAGCATACTTTACTTTCCTGTTGTGTATGCGATTGATTTACTTACAACTGAGTTTATGTGTAAATAGTTTTTCGAAGGACTATTATGGGAACGATGTTGTCACATTGTTGGCAAGAAAATCTATACAATGGAGGAGAGTAGAATATACCAAAGGGGCATTCAAGATTTTGATATACAGGGCAGACAATACCACGGCAAAAAAAAAAAGAAAAAAAAGAACTGCCACAGACAGTAACTCACACAACACTTAAAACTAAATAAAGGTAACACCAACCCCAATAAAAACGGAGATGACTTCAGTAACTTATGTTCCGCGCGTTGCACCCGTCGTGTCACGCATATTTCGAATCTGGGAAATATGTCTAGTTCTGTAATAGTCTTAACAGTACAATATTCCAATAGTTAATATATACTGTAGGCATTTTGTTTTACATAGTATTATCAATATTACTTGTTTCTCTTCTTATGGAGCTCATGGCACCCATAGGAAGAGAATATTGCGGAAGGCCTTTGAGAAGGTATTACTTCCTTGTTATGTATATATTAATAAACTTAAAAAAAAAAAAACAAAAAAAAAAAACAAAAAAACCCCAATATTCCAATAGTATAGTGTGCTGTATGTACACGAGGGATCTTATCCATGGCTTTGGCACACTGTATAGCAAGAAGAAGCAGTTCTCATACGATGAACCGACAACATAACTCCTAGTTATAATCAATATATGTAAGGCGATTATAGAATAAAAGTATAAAGTATACTTATATAAAAGTATATAAGTATATATAAGTGATCATATAAACTCGTGTACTGTTATACACATGTATTACAGAAAAATGAAACTTTATGAATATAGAGAATTGAAGTCATCCGTTACATTTACTCGAATCAGTTCAATTCAACATTGTCGTACTCTTAAATTCTAGAAACAATTTATACAAAAATAATTTCCTAATATTCATACGAACGAGTGAGCTTATACCAAGGGAAGGTTAGTTTTATTTTCACTAATCAAATTTTCAAGTTGTTTATTTCGCAGACGAATGCAATATTCTCAAATGGATTGTGTCGTAAAATATTAGATTTGTGTTTTATGAAAACAGTCTATATTTACCACCTCCCAAAATATTCCTAAACACATTTATGTTCATTCAATCAGCGAATTATTTGAAAGTTGAAATCTCAGTTTCACCCACTAAGCCATAATCAAGAGTCCTTGGCTCTGTTTTACAACATAGAATTACCTATTTACCGCCACTATGACATTTTCCAACAGACATGGATGCTGCAATCATTTCCGGAAGGTAACGGTTGGCAATCAAAACTATTTTCGGTTCCATTAGCTCGCGATTCAGATGTAGAGGTATAGATAGCCTCTTGTCCACACTTTTTCAGCTGATATTTACACAAATATCGCTTTGTGAACTTTTCACTGAGGAAATTAATTTTTTAAAACAATGTCACATTTACAGAATAACCTGCCTTACCGACCTTATGTGACCTAAATGAACGATTCCTGAAATGTCTGTTTTCTATATAAATCACCTGTGGCTCTTTTGTTCCTACCCTAGGACGGCCTCTTCAAACAGGTTAGACCACAAATTCAGAAGATAAAATAAAGTATTGAAAATATTCAAAGCTATAATACATGTACACTCTGTATACTGTCACTGTAACTTCGGTTGATCGGGGGATTGTTAAAGGTATTAATTTTTGCACCATACTTTGATACAGCAGAAGCTAGATGGATAGTTACTATGTTTTTTAATTGCTGAAATCCCAAATGAAAGACAAACATTCGGAACCATTTCATATCTAGAATGTACAGCAGATAATCAATAGATGTATGCTTGATGATTGCCGTAAGTGATGATCGTACGGTCGTCATTATACGCTAAACAGTGCCTTGTACTTCGCAAGCCTACAACCTCTTAATTATAATATTAAAATACGATTGACAAGATTCTTATTTGCCGAGGAATTATAACGTCTCGTGACGTCAAGATATCACCAAATGTCTAACGAGTTATAAGAAACAAAGCACAAATAGAATATTCTTTTATTAGGTTCCCATCTTCGCAGAACAATGGTAAATTATCTGTAATAAAGTAGTCATCACACCTGGATACTTAAAATTCCCACCTCAGCGGCGGAGTGGGGTGTGTAGGGTAAATAGTCGTCCTGTCTTTCACATGAGTCAGTCGCTTTGACGTAGATAAAGAAATCAAGTTGCATTACTTTATGATTTTAGAAATGATTTTATAAATAACTCGGCCACAGCGGCGTAGTGGTTAGCGTGTTCGACTTGTGTTCGAGAGATCAGGGATTGGAGCCCATACCACGTCGCAGTTAGCTGTCCCTGTCTATCTGATGAGAGAGTAATAATCGAAGTCCTGTGGTACAGTAGGTGCTGGCACGTTAAAGAACCTTCTCTGCCCTGGTCTACGGTCATAAATGCCGAACATGTGTCGTCTTTCACCGGTACACTGTGACGTCTCCATATCAGTGTTTCTTGAGTGGAATGTTTCACAACAATACAAACAAGAAATCACTTCGAGGTGAAAAAATACCATAAGAAAAGGAGATGATTATACAAACGAGAACAAATGAAATTATAAATACAGCGTAACTAGAACAGAAATGGGAGAGAGGAGAGTCCACGTTAAATATAACGTGAAGATTAATAGTCAATAATGCAACTCATTTTACAAAATGGTATCTTGATGACGTATATTAAGGTCCAAGGACTCTTTACTCAACGAAAATGATAGAGTGCAATGTGACCACCTTTTCCTTTG
>JACSZP010076785.1:0-10120 GCA_016161895.1 Pinna nobilis
TTTTACTAGTTTTCCTAGTAAATTTTACTAGAATTTTCTTTCAGTGTATCCGTTGAACGACAATTGTAGTTTTCTGTTGTCATTCTCGTTTTGGTTACATTTCAGCGTCACCGTTCGGTCAGAAATGTAAATTATCCTCTAAAGTTTAGTTTTAAGGAAATATACACTATCAAAGGTGAAACGATCAATTAAGATAGCATTGTGTATGGGCCGGTATATGCCAAATTATAAAAGGAAGATTTATAAATTATTGCCTAAAAGTGTACATATGGTCCCTCGAAATTTGTTTCATCAATCTATTAGTTATAAATCCATATTTTGTCCTTTATACTCAATGAAATGAATATATAAGATAATCAGATAAAAATTGACAGAAAGGTTGGCCCTGCTTCGTGTTAAAAACAAGGAAAACAACAATGGATGGAATGATGATGTTTCACTCGCTTTGATTCGTGTTAGTGGCTCTTATTGTTATTACGCATATTTTATTTTGAGCAACATGACATATTTTCGAGTCATTGACATTTACATCAAATGCTTCATTTCGTCTTGTACTATTTATATAGTTTTAAAAGGCTTACCTTGAGGAGACCTGGCTAGGCAGAAGAGAATAAACAGGACAGACACCGATCGGTAATTTTGTATCCAAATGATTTTCATCGTCCACATAAATTAAAATTGCAGCACATTTTGAAGTACTAAAGTTGTGTAAATAACAAAGTAGGTTTATAGAATGTAACACTTCATCAGTGAATAAACAGCGTTAAATATGAAACTATTTTGTCAGCTCACAATAAACGCCGTGCGCCAAGAGCTACCATGCCTATTAACAAATCAACTCCAATTAATCTGACTTCTTATTTGTTGCCAACAATAAACAACATTGGTAAATATTCCTTGGTAATATTGTCTGATAACCACAAGTCAAGAAGTATACTTTATAACATTAACTATATCAAAGGGTAGTACGCAGATGCTGCTGACTGATAAACTGATATACTCCTGGCCTTAGCTACATACATAGGTGACTGCACACTAGTTATGATATGTAAGCAATTCTGGGCACACTCCAGTAAATTTTATATCGAAATTGCATGATAACAAGCATTTGTAATGAAAAAGGAAAGTATACATGCTAACATAACATTTATCATAAATATTCTTCAATTGTTTAGTATATGCTTATGCTAACAAGAAATACATTGGCATTTAGTTGAATCTTCCTACAGGGAAGCTCTTACTTAATATTCAGGGCGATAAATAAGTATGATAATATGTGTAACTATGTATATTGTGACAATGTAAGGGTGCACGCACATGCTTGTGATGACGAGATGATAACAACCACTTGATGCACGGGATCATCTAACGTGTGTTAGAGAGTCCCATTTCTATTCAATACAATGATACTCCCACATTTATGAGGCATCCACTAGTCAACAACGATGGCAGTTATTACAAGTTAGATATGCATCTTCAGAACAAATTGGTCATTTAATGAAAGAAAATAAGAAGAACATTAGATCTTATCAAAAGCATTATTTCGATTTCGAAATAACGACATTAATGCAAATTCGAAATCAGCAGAATCAGATGTAGTTAATTATTCACAAATATTCCAATATCTGAAATACTGGTCCATAGTCTGTGCGAACAATTGTTTTAAGCTGCAAACTCATATAATATATATCTTATATTTTAATGTTTGTCCTCGCATGTGTGTTTGTACATTTGTATAGGCCGGTGTATTTGTGAGTGTGGAAGTAGGTGTCTGTGTTTATGTGTGTGTGTGTAGGAGAGATAGGGGGAAGAGAGAGAGATAACTTCCTTATCTTAAGTGTGTGTACCCTATCAATAAAACAATTCCTAGTAGCTTGATTTTTTTTCACATTTTGCTCATAATCAATATGTGAGAGAAGCCATTGTGATCACAAATCCACGGTAAAAAACCATTTGTTTTCATTTAATCTGTTTAAGGATCAAGGTAGTGTCAGAGTGTCTGTTCTTTGTGAGTAAAACGTATATGACATCGTCTTACACAGCTCTATGTTTACTTGATATGTTAATAATCAAGGCCTAATTATACTATCCGAATCTTTATTATGTTAAAAAGGATAAGTGAAGATACCAAGGGGATATTCAAAATGAGAGAGAGAGAGAGAGAGAGAGAGAGAGAGAGAGAGAGANNGGTGCTCTGGAAATGCAATTTGTAAATACAACTTCTGCTCCGCGCGCGGCACCCGTCGTGTCACCTATCTTTCCAATCTTCGAATTAGTCGTATCCGGTGATGGTCGCAAACGAAAAAAATACAGGGAAAGGTGTAAAACAAGAAGATTCATTCCTCATCATATGTTTTACAGATATACCATAACGAACAACCAGGCCATGATAGCGACCATTTTTACCGGGTATCCTTGGTTCAGTGGCTTTTCTTCTATCAAGGAAATCCTGAGATGGAACACTTCTCTGGGATATTATATCAACTGAGAGATGTATATTCCATATGCAGGTGCTGCTGATTTATTTCAGCATAAAATGGAACGTTTACGATAGGGAAATTGAAGTTATCTCTTGTTTTGTAAAGTTTAGTTCTCAACTGTTCATCTTCGTCAATCTCCAAGTGTAGGTCACAGCATGAAGCAGACTTGATAATTCCCGTGATGTCCTTTACTTTAAGTTCATTTGCATAGATACGATCAACATAGTCTCCAAGATTGGAATTATTTAATGAAAGAACGTCATCTATATAGCGGAACGCGAAAGAAAAGGATCGAGCTTGCTCTTGGTCATTATTCTTTAAAAACTCCAATTCATAATCTGACTCATACGAATAAGGAAAAAACTTCAGCAAGAAGCAGAGCACAGTTAGTAACCATTAAGATGCCAATAGTATGTTAAAAAAATCCGTCCATCGTACACAACAAATATGTTACCAATAAAAGATTTAAGCATTCCGATGAGGTCATTTGTAGAAAACTTTTTGTGACAATTGGAATGGTTTTGGTTTATCTCTTCCAAGAACGAGATATGTGTACCTACGTTCGCCATTCTTTTTAACAAAACAAAGCTGATCTAATTTTGTATCTTCTCTTTTAGTTTCGAATGGGGAATATTTGTATAGAGAGTTGAAAAAATCTTTCTTGTTTTGCTCATACATGAATAGAGAGACCTACTGCAAACAATTTTCATATTTTTTATAATCCACACATGCTCCTTGAGCTAGTGTCACAGTAGCTACAATGCCCGTCTTTGATAGATGTCATGATAGATGTTAATAGTTTGGAAAAAGGTTTTGTGGAGCATTTGACAGAAGTTAGCTATTTACGTTTTGAATTTTTTTTTCATTTATTTTCAGTTCTAGATCTATTTCATGTAGATTTTGAATACTAATTTTACATGTGATAAATGAGGTTCATGTTATTCCAGTATATCAGAATCTATTACCAATATGCACAGGGATAGAGAAATCCCATCCGAGTGCATGAGATTCACTTTCCTCGACGCAGACGGTTTTCTCTTCCACCAAGTAATTTTTTTTCAATTATATCTGCGTAACACTGTACATATAGAAGCAGACAAACTATTTAGAATTATGACAAGTATTGAATGTGACGCCAGACGGTTCGAGACAGACATCGGGGATGCGGGGTAGAGTTGCCTTATACGACTAAAGATATGGATAGTTCTGTCTGTGACTTAAGAAAAACAAATTAACTAAAAGAAAGAATAAACGAGAGGGTGAAAGGTCTTTAGAACATGTTAAGCCAGAAATAGGTTGGAAGTATCTGGAGAAAGTAGGACAAACCTGACTTTCTGACTCTCAGAGGAGGTTACATTATGTACCCTGGAAGAGTAGGAATCAGTGCAAAAATTGGATTGTATCAGGTACGAAGAAATTGTCGGAACAACATGCGGAACCAACAAATGGGCCGACATCAGGTACACGGCAAATGTAATTTCGGAACGTTATAATTTGTCACAATTTATAGATCTTGTGATAGCAAAATTGAGTATCTATTTTCTATAGTTTATTTTGTTTTTTTTTTCCAATATCATTTTGATTTTTATTATATATACATTTCTCAATCTAACTACCAGTATTTTGGTAATTCATGTATCAATAAAATCAAACTTTGTGAAAATCATTGAGTCTTGCTTCATGTTTTGTTTTATTTCTGATCATTAACTAATTTAAAGCAATCTATCTGAGTTTAAATGAATACTTATCAGCGCCTGTTCATTTTAAATATGTGTTAATTTTGTTTATCAAATTTCCGGAATACTTTTTTCGTTATTAATCAACTTCAAGTTTAGGTTTTATTTTGTAAACAGTTTACTTAAGTGAAAGGGCAAGACAGTTTTGTAGAACTAGTAATTTGTTATTTCGGGAAAATCAGGTATTAAATCAGAAATAACAATATTCGATCGAATATTTGATTACTTAGATAGTGAAATTTATTATCAAGGGATCTCTTTCACCTGTTTTAAGTAATGAATCCTGGCAAAGCTTCAAAACCAATTCAGCACTATCTATCTGATAATGTGTTGAAATGCACAAATATAACTGAGGCATTAAAACAAAATCTCACAGAAGATTGTATACCTGTAATGATGGTTGTAGTAATAAAACTAAAACACATTAAATTTTCTACAAAGTCACGTGATACCCACGATAGAATACAAAATATTGATATTTTATCCCAATATCACTTGTTCAAGAAATCTTTATTGTTTAGTTACCAAAAAAGGCATATCGGTGAAACAGTTGTGTTTCAATGGTTTTTACTTTAATATCTCTTTTTTAAATGGTTTTCGAAAGCTTTCAAAAGCGTTCGACAAATTCTGTTTCATATCCTTAGCTTGGTATAATAAACAAGTTACCGATAATTTTACACTATTGTACAAATGTAATGAAAACATCAGAGTATTTGAAACTCCAGTTCCGGTAAAATACGGATAACTTGGGATAATGAAAGTCTCAATTTGAAAGAGAAATTTTATCCCAAATGAAATAGGGCCTGGTGACCGAAAGAAGTCAGCGTCCCATGTTAGACTGTCACACAAAATAACTTTAAAATTTGTTTTTTAGTTAAGGCGAAGTTCAGCTTAAAGTTCATAAGTATAACTGGAGTCTAGTATGCGAAAGGGAATCATCGTAAAGGCGTCGACACATTAACACTTCTCCAGTGATGATTCTAGTTCTAAGCACTGTATGTCGGTGTAAGCATGTTATTGGCATGTTGATCGGCCCTCCAATGTCAGTTCTACTGCGAGGTCTCTTGAATCCTCTCTGAGTCTTTAAATTTAGAAAAACAAACTGATCACCCGACAAGTGTTTACATGTTCTGTACAAAAACGTTTCTCTCTTTTTGAAAGCTGTTTCTACATGCTACTATTTATGTTATCTACGCTTTACTTTTTCAGTAATTGGGGGATCATTAAACTTCCATAAGTATTTTGTTTTTTGGTAAGATTTTTTTATCGCCATTTTCCTTGCGGGAAATACATTGCCAAAGAAAGATTAAGGAATTGAATGTCACTGCCCATGTGTACCATTTATTGAAGGGATAGTAAGGTTTATGTGTTAATTACCTCATTATATCAGACTTTGTGAAGATATATTGAGAGGTACCGGTCACCGAACATAAAGCAAAATAGTGTTTTAATAGTTTTGCTCTTCAGGATTGAACAATTCCACATGCATTTTGACTCCTCAAAACGGAATCAAAATCCTGCGTGTATAAGATATACCGATGGACGATTAATATAAGAAAGGTTTCGTTAACGCAATAGTCATGAGTTAATTTTCATTGTTGTTATTTTGTTAACAACTCTTCTGCCTCTCCAGTTTTACAAATCATTATAGTGCTAACACATACATTCGCATATTTATTCATAAATGGTAGTCTTTCTTTATTCAAAGTCTGATCTGCTAAATCACTAACATTGTAAAATTACATGTATTGAATTCAAAATTAATCATATCTTACACAAAACCAAGACCGCAGCGACCCCTCCCAAAAGACAACTTTGTACTTGTAGTTTAAGATATGATATGTGGGTTCCTGGGAGTCAACAATGATAATACGACAGAATGAACAAATGATATACGATATAAAAGAGCTCTTTTGAACCTATATTTGATCGATATTTTCATCTAAAACTGCAAACAGGCAATGATCCATTGATATCATTATCATCAGATCAGCATAAATCATCCCAACTCCCTTTGCTTATCCCTAAGGTGCCGAGATAAGGATTCTTCTAACTCTTTAATTCTAATACATGTACATAATTGGAGTCTACATAACAACAAATTTTTAAAATTTAGTAGACTACAATTGAAAATTAGGGTTGCTTCATTTATTGCAAATTGTGTTGGATAATTTATGAAAGATATGCAGTCACGGCACGGTGGGCAGCCCATGTACTTTATAGCTTAAAGTATAAAATCTATAAACGTTTAACCATTCTCATATCACACAACTTTTAAAGAATATTTTCTTTTACCAGACTAGTTAATAATAGAGAGCCACTTTTTAGATACAACGCTGGTACTCTGCTTGGTTGGTTGCTTGAACTGTTATCGAGAGTATTATTTAAAAATCCTTCACTTATTTTAAGACGTCTCCGTGTGTCGATGAAGGGTGACAAATTTTAAGTAAGTTCGGCACTTATGGCCAGAATTTACTATCTTATCCGAAATATAGGGACAGTCAACTGCAGCATGACTCGTATTCAAACCCACGACCTCACATTCAGAAGGCGAATACGTTAACCACTATAGGATACAGCGGCGACCCCGCTAACGCTCTATACAACAACATAGAAATTCCTTTGTCGACTTACATATGTACAAGAATGTGAGGTATAAAGAACTTTTCCAGTAGGTAGAATACTTTATATATACATCATTTGATATATCGACATCAGTTGCGTATAGACATAAACAGTATCTACTGATGTGTTAGTTTTCTCAATGACAGCGTTTGATGTGAACGGCCCGGAATAAACACCCGCATTGATATCTGTATCACAGATTACGTGAACGTAATTGAAAATTTAGCATGAAGCTCAGCTTTAATTACAGTGATCTTGTGTACAGACTCGAGTCGTTACAGCTATGTATTCTTGGAATATTCCAACGCCCATTATAACTCTACGTGTTATGTGATAAACACCTTTGTGTAGATTATTCCCGACTCTTTCTGATTGATATACCTGTGTTTAGTTTTAAATCTACTTCGTATTGGTCCTTTATTCCTTTAATAAGTAACATTCAAAAGGGAATATGATTTCACGGCAGTGCGGCAGTTTACTGTATACAGGGTTATTTTCATCCCGTTTTATTTTTGCCCTAATGCACTTGTAAGCAGTTTCGCCCTGTTTTAAATTCGCCCAGTCTCGTCATTATTCTATTTAATGAACTTCTCATTTTGAAATCGCCCAGTTTTGATTTCGCCCACTGAAGAGTAGGGCGAAAGGGGCGAAAATTTCCATGTAATGTTAATTACGAATAGAAAACAATAAAAATACATCTATACAATTCACTGTCAACGCCCCCCGTTTCGTTAAATCCTGTTGCAGGAAATCGCTTTCATTTTTATATCCACTTATTCAAGAGATCATAAGGTTTGTTAGCAAATGTTTGTAGATCATTCTGGTATGGCTATTTTTTTTTCTTCGACAGTTGTACTTTTAAAGGCATTTAAAGCGTAGTGCAGGTAATAATAATTAATAGTAGAAACCTTTTTGACGTTTGTTTCCCTGTAATCAAACCAGTGTTGTATGGCATATTGAGGATAATGTTCTGCTAGTTCAGATTTATCCTAGCAACCAGTATCAGAAAAATGTGATCTTTGGCGTTTTATCCTAAATAACACTCTCTCTGTACACTTAATTACACATAATTCGCCAACGCAAGCATTGTTAATATACACATTACACCATACAAATTTAAATATATTTTGATATTAACATTAAATATCACTTAATCATCAATAATGGGATAAAGCAAACTTTTGATCCTACATAATGGATACAAATTTTTACCGATTGTAAGGCTACATTGCGGACTTATCGATGTAAAAATACATCTCCAATCGTTATTTTGTGTATAATTGTTCAGGTGGAAGCCGTTTACGTGCGTACATCACACACAGCCAGGCGCGTGTTATGTTCAAATGTCCCGATGTCTTATTAGAATGAATTAAACGAATAACCAGTGTGAGAATAAGATTTACATCATGTACTACAACATTCTCTATAGAACGATAAGCCTTCGACTGCTGGATGTTTGACAATCATATTCATATAAATCCATTTGAAATATTTTTCTGCCCCACAGATTGCGGAAAGGATTATCAAAGAGGAAAGGCATTGATTGTATTCAGCGGGAAACACATTACATATTGCTTGATAAATATTGATAACAATTTTCATTCACAGTAAGGATTGCCTAGTCGTACTTGCTTGACGTAAATAGAAAAGCAACTCTTCTTAAATTTCAACGAGTAATATTTGTTCATAGCAGATAGGTACGTAGTAAGAGAGACGTGTGGTGCCACGATTGTAATTGTATTACGTAATTCCATAGTATAATTCAAACAATCAATATTACTCGACTGCAAATAATAAGGACCTGTTCTGAATCCCTAAAAGAAACAACACAATGATAACTGTATAACACCAGGGAAAGAAATAAAGTAACAATAGAAATAGACGATAAAACAAAGGAACAGGAAATACAAATGGAAAATGACAAATTGTTCAATCAAGATCACCGGAAATCAATTTAAAAAAGACTTCCGTCACATCATACAAACATCTCTTTTAAAATGTCCATTTAGAGTAAGTTCATCAGTTCATGTACATAATTCAAATAATACACCGCTACCAACTATATGAACCAGAATACAGGTAGGGCATTCTACGGGGAAATCCAATATTTCAGAATAGCGATATTTTTTAGTGCACTTTGACCTGAATTGATGTCCTAGATGCACCCATAGGCCTTCTCGTAATCGGAAAACACACTATCTCGGGAACGACCCCAAGTAGGCCACATAAATCCATTATCATACCTCGGATAACCATCTAGGACCAACAAAGTATATATCTGATTCAGCTAATAAGAAGCGAAATAATACAATCGATCCTAGTAATTTGAACAGACTTTTCCAGCAGAACCGTGTGTATTGTAACAGTAGCTGTCAACAGCGACAAGCGCAAATGACCTTGGCACGACATGAGCAGATAGCCTTAAGGCACTTTGTATTTCTTGAAGTCAGACCAAAATTTTCATTCACTTATTGTAGGAGAGAGCACGTACTTTGTGTATGTCTGTGGAGTAATTATATATAATCATGTTAATACAGGGGATCGTCAGTGTTTTGACGATCAGAGGATGTAATAGATCTCGGAAACCAATTCATTTAGCGGTTTTAAATAGATAACCTTCGAATATCCAGCATGTCTCGATTATTTTGTTTTTGTTCAATTGTCCTTTTTTTAACTTTTCGACACACTTTACAGCATAGTTACGTATTGTTCCCTCAATCCTTCCTATCCCAGAGAGATAATCTCACCATTTGTTTCGATGCCATTATGTACCGATCTTTAATTCTAACTTACTTCCAAGTACAGTATAAATGAATGGAATTACAGAACTAAATGACTATCCATAATCAATGTAATAAAAAATTGAACATGTTTTATATTATCAAGCAAACCTTAAAAAACACTTGATGGAAAATTTCAAATTGGTTAATCTTTTGTAAAATAAAAAAAAAAGAAAAAAGCAATTCCAGCTAACACCGTATCGGGTGCCGAGCGTACTGATCGAAAGCTTGCCACGACGAAAATTCGAAAAGCAGTTTTAGATTATGTGCATTATGGTATTTACCAATGTTTATTTATTTCCATAGTCATACCAATTGCACTTTTTCATTTTTTTTTTTCATTACCATTTTCAATATTTCAGCGCCGAGCATTAAAAGTTAAAGATAATCGGATGCATGAAATATGCTACGTAGGCTAAACAAAACATCTATAATTACTAGGGCGGCTAAATGGAAAATCTTGAAATATAAAGAAATCTTCGGACAAAATAAGCGCCGA
>JACSZP010077022.1:850-11573 GCA_016161895.1 Pinna nobilis
AGTCCATACCAAGTAAAATTTGTATGGAAACAAATTTCGTTCACACCGCAATTGAGAAAAGAGCTACACAGAGAATGGACGAAACTTTAAACAACCATACAAACTCGATTTTGCTGAGAAAATTCTTGATTTGTTTTATGGACCGTAATGTTTAAAGGAAAATTGCTCAACTGCTCTAATCTGGACAAAACAACAGAAGTAAGATTTATGGACAGCGCCCACAAATTTTCGGACAGCAAACTCTTGGTGCATATTCATTAGTATCAATTCGGTTAGCTAGTGACCGTTTAGAGTGGCTTTTACTCGACGTCCAATTGAAGGGTCGTTCCCGATACCGAATAGAGCCGAAATTTTTAACATTTTGTCCTAAACTTTGGCACTGACAGCCATTCAGCAGTGAGAGATGTTTAATGTACCGACCCCTTCCCCTTTACTTTCTCATCAAAAGGACAGGACAGGACAGGAAAAATCAATCCTGCCGACTTAATTTAATAGATTCACACCAACTACAATGTACCTTGCAATATTAAAGCAAATATGTTCCAGGGGAGTCACGCCGGCTCTTTTTAAGGATGAATATTTAAACACCTAAATAAGTCTAGTTTTCAATACCTTACCTTTCTCAACTGAATATTACAAAAAGTAAAGATTTATCTGACATAGAATTTGAAACGTTGAAATTTATGTGAAATCCTCCAAAACTTGTTATTTTATGGTCGTTTAAAAAATCCAACGTACTGAACCGTGAAAAATACGTTTATGTGTCACGCGGAGTCGTCAACACCTCTGTAACTATGATACAATTATTGCGTAATCCGTAGAATCATGATCATTGAATATTTAAGTTGAATATTGATTTAAAAACCTCTTCAATTTTAACACGAAATTCTTGACAACTAAAGTAATGTATGCTCTGAACGAAATTAACACGGTCTTTCTAGGCGAGGAGAAGACTGGAATTATATCTACTAACTTTAAAATTGAGGCGTATCAAATTTGGTGTCGGCTCGTTCCGTTTGCCACCATGAATAATGACATTGATTTGTTCACCGCGATAAAATTATGTGAAAGTCTTAAGTAAAATTAACTCACAGTAGCGAATGTTTTTTCTTTAGGACTTCACATTCATTTGGAATTTCCCATATCGTATAATATGTACCATTGTAATAAAGGGGCGGCTTTGTTTGTTTTTTTTTTCTCGTTCAACGTATCATTTCTATAAAAAGGTAAAGACAATGAGATAACGAACTGATTGATCTCATAATCCCTACAAGAAATGCAAAATAAGGTGCTGGTCAAACATGGATCCCTGGATACGCCAGAGGTGGGATTAGATGCCAAGGAGTTATTATCCAGTTGCCCGGTCACACCCAATGTGAGCCCTACATCTTGATCAGGTAAACGGAGTAATCTGTAGTCAAAATCAGTGTGTTAAAAAAACGGTCTTAACACCCGTAATGAAATATGTCGCACATCATTCGACCGATTGACGGACCGAATCGGCAAACCAGATCATTGTACCGACAGTAGAATTTACGAAAAGCTAATCTTAACCGAAACAGTTGGAAACATTGTAATATCAACTTGTTTGTCTGTAAACATTAAATACATATTTCGACCGTCTTTGCAACTGCCACCATGTTAATAAAGTCACCTTGAATTAATGATGATCATGGTCAGAAGTATTTGATGAATGACCAAAAGGTTATATTTAGTCCTGTCCTGCTGTTTTTCATTAACTTTGAGTAATTAATCCAAAGGACTTTTTACTTGATCCTTTAAATCTATTATTGTGAATTCAGTTTCTAACGGAGGAGCTATGTCCACGACATTATAATTCAATTGTATACAGAAAATAACGTGGAGCTGATGTATAAAACGCTTTTTCTTTCTTTTGATTGTCTTGCTTAGCTGTATTCATAAAATGTACAGTTCCTATTCATTGGAAACACATTTCAATCGAGAGGGATTACCTGAGTTTCTTTCACAGACGACCGTATTGTGACTTACTTAAGCACAGCAGCTTTATGTTCAATAAATTACCTTGCAATATTGATAGTCCTGATCAATGACTGAAGCTGCTTAAAATGAGGAAAACATTACTTCTGTCAGAAAAAGTTGTTATTGACAAAATTGTAATACAGTCGATCCAGCTTTACATAACCTGATACCATTAATGTAGGTCGGCTTATTTAGAATAATTTTAATTTCCCGTCTAAATTATTACTAGGTTCACCAATTTGATCTAAGACCATGTTTATTTGCAAGAAAATGCATTTTGTTCAGTTCCAATATATCCGGAGGTCGCCGGTGTTGGAGCACAAGTCACGGTACGGTGGCCGTCGCCCCTGTCTTTTGGATGATACAGAGTAAACCGAGGTCCCGTGCCGCAGTAGGTGTTGGCACTTTATAGAACCCTCTTTGCTCTACGGCAGTAAGTGCCGAGCATAGGCAAACAATTTGTTGCCCTTCACCAGCACATGGTGACGTGTCTATAGAAGTGAAATATTCTTGAGTACAACCAATCGATCCAATATACCCGGTCTCGACTTCATCTTTGAAGTAGCAACGCCTACATGTATTTGTTTTGCAATCTTATTATGTAATTTACATCTAAGAGTAAATTAAGGATATCTCATCCCTGAGAGATGAACAAACAGAGTGTTATCGGTGAGATTATTTATAGTTCAATTCTTTTTACTTCTGGCCAAGTATAAGCAATTTGATAACGTGAGATTATAAAAGGCCGTTTGTCGAATTGACTTATAACTGTAGCTCGTCTCCTTATGAGAAACTGGCGACAAACTGGTGAAACGATTAAATGGTTATATCCAGTTCATATCATAACGTCACTTTTTTTCTTTATATCGCGTGTAAATTCCTTGATTTTTATATTTAACAATTTAACCTGGTGAAACGATTAAATGGTTATATCCAGTTGATATCATAACGTCACTTTTTTCTTTATATCGCGTGTAAATTCCTTGATTATTATATTTAACAATTTAACCTGGTGAAACGATTAAATGATTATATCCAGTTCATATCATAACGTCACTTTTTTCTTTATATCGCGTGTAAATTCCTTGATTATTATATTTAACAATTTAACCTAGTTAAACGATTTAATGGTTATATCCAGTTGATATCATAACGTCACTTTTTTCTTTATATCGCGTGTAAATTCCTTGATTATTATATTTAACAGTTGAACCTGGTGAAACGGTTAAATGGTTATATCCAGTTGATATCATAACGTCACTTTTTTCTTTATATCGCGTGTAAATTATTTGATAATTATATTTAACAATTTAACCTGGTGAAACGATTAAATAGTTATATCCAGTTGATATCATAACGTCACTTTTTTTCTTTATATCGCGTGTAAACTCCTTGATTATTATATTTAACAATTTAACCTGGTGAAACGATTAAATGGTTATATCCAGTTGATATCATAACGTCACTTTTTTCTTTATATCGCGTGTAAATTCCTTGATTATTATATTTAACAGTTGAACCTGGTGAAACGGTTAAAAGGTTATATCCAGTTGATATCATAACGTCACTTTTTTCTTTATATCGCGTGTAAATTCCTTGATTATTATATTTAACAATTTAACCTGGTTAAACGATTAAATGGTTATATCCAGTTGATATCATAACGTCACTTTTTTCTTTATATCGCGTGTAAATTATTTGATAATTATATTTAACAATTTAACCTGGTGAAACGATTAAATGGTTATATCCAGTTGATATCATGACGTCACTTTTTTTCTTTATATCGCTTGTAAATTCCTTGATTATTATATTCAACCATTTAACCTGATGAAACGATTAAATGGTTATATCCAGTTGATATCATAACGTCACTTTTTTTCTTTGTATCACGTGTAAATTCCTTGATTATTATATTTACCAACATAATTTGAAAACCCTGTTTATTTGAAAGAAGTTCATTTCTTTCAGTTCAAATATATCTGGGCTCGACGTTATCTGTAGAGACGTTAAACTTAACACAGTTACACAACGTCTTGTAATTTTAGGTCTGGTGACCTATTGTGATCCTTTTCCCGTCCGTCGTCCGTAAATTTGTAACATTTTTGACCCCCCTCCCCCCAAAAAAAACAAACACACACAAAAAAACAAAAACAGTTGGCCAATTTCAACAAAATTTGCCAGGGATGAACACTGGGTGAAACATACTATAGTTTGTTCAAACCACCCCCTGGGTTAAAAAATGGCTCTGCCTGAGGGCCAAAAAGGTTTAAATTTTGCAGCTGAAAAACAATCTGAAAGTACTAGGTCAAAAATGCTGATTTCTGAGTTCAAACCACACACCCCCGGTTAAAAAACGGCTGCACCCTAGGGCTATAACGGTTCAAATTTTGCAATTTAAAAAAATCTTCTCTGAAAGTACATGCTGATTTCTGGAATATAGTGTCCTTTTGAGGTGCAGATTCAGATTTGCTCAAGAGAAGGCCCTGGCCTTGGTTAAACATTCCCTTACAGGGTAAGGCTACTATAGACCTTGTTGGTTTCTCAAGAACCAGTGGGTTTATTCTACCAAACTCATTCCTCGGGTGGCCGCTATGGCTCCTTTGGCCTCTTGTTCAGTCTTATTATGTTGCAAAGGACCTAGGGGAAATCCCGGACATTTAGGTATCTCTTCTTGGTTAATGTTAACGCTTAAACGCTCAAGTTTTCATAGGTGTTTATCTTCTAGTTTTTATTGAAAGATATTTTATTTAACCCGATTTGACAACGGTAGATCATATGACCCTTTGTGAAATTTATTTGTAATTGTAAAAACTGTGTAGTTCTCCTCTTAATGAGAAACTTGCAGAAAAGATGCGAAACGATTCAATGGTTGCATCCTGTTGACATCGTAACATCAATTTTATCAACAGTACCATTCTTTATTCTGATCTTTGAACAAGGATTTCATTGTAATAATTGTTGACCTTGCAATAGTATACATGCCTGTCATTGGATCAAATGCTGTATGACGTGTTTCATACCGGTTATTCGACCGTTCTTTACATATGAATTTCGACTACGGATTAATTTGCTCACTATATCAAGGTAAATGGTGCAAAGCGGGTGTGTCCGGTCAACAGGAGATGTTTTCTCTTCCTGAGATATCTAGTCCCACCTCTGATGTGTCCAGGGTCCATGTTTACCAAACTCTTTATATTTTTTTCTTCCTTTGAGGAATTATTTTTCTATAAGTGTAAGCGCTCGTCATTATTTTGCCCAACTTAATGAAAGATCTATACTGTGATATACGTTTAATTATAAATGGCACACGGTACCATTTTGTTCATGATACAATATGGTATATGATTCAAAATCATCCTAAAAATAACGGTTTAGTATAATTACTACATGTATATCTTAATAAAATCTCGGACGAGAAGCGATTTTAGCTAAAATTAGTCAATATTTCACAGATTTGGATTTGAGCATTGATGAAAAACATTCTTTCCTCGTTCTGGTCATAAATATTTTCAAAATACAAATTTTTTTTTTTTTCAAATACAAAAGTTTATTGCTTTTCTCCCCACTCGACAATCTTCCAGTCATATGAAGGCGGTCCGTTTTTCGATGGGTGGTGGAGAGAACCTGGTTACACTTGTACCCGCGGAGAGACCACCGGCCATCTGCAAGAAAAATGGCAAACTTTCTCACATAATCAGTTTAGGTTCCAGCGAGGCTTCGAACCCGCGCTGACAAGAGGTGAGAGATGGGATTGATAGAACAACCATAGCACTACAAAATACCGGATGAATGGAGATTATTGTACCTCTGTAACATTAATTAATCCTTAATGTCAGAAGAGGCCAACATTATGTCTAAAAAGGCGAAAGACGATGATACCGAGAAGGCATTCAGAAATCCATGACAGACAACGCCATGGTGTGAGAGAGAGAGAGAGAAGGAGAGAGAGACCACACCGCAGACAGCAATCCAAATACACAAGAAACACTAGAAATAATATAATAATAAGGTACCATGAACCCATTAATACTCATGGACGTGTCCAAGTGCTCCGGAACTTAATCGAGTGTCTCCTTGGCCGAATGGTTTGACCAATGCAATTTATATCACATTCTCGCTTACCTCTAATTAGAGCAGATTCGAGCCTCAGGAGAACTCGAGGAGATTATTTGTTTAGCTTCTCGGTTTACTTCCGGTGGTAAGTGAATCAATGTGCAAGACATTAAGTTTTATTAAGTGTTTAACACATACATGTAATTAAATAATTACTTGAGGTTGGCTGGGATATATCATAAATCATAGTTACTAGACTCTGGGTATTGTATGGTAGGGTATGGTGTTGTTGTTTAACGTCCCACTCAAGAATATATCACTATGGAATATGGAGACGTCACCACAAGCCGGTGAAAGGCTACAAACTTTGCCTTTACTCGGCACTACTGGCCGTAGAGCAGTGAGGGTTCTTTAACGTACCAACACCTACTGTGACACGGAACCTCGGTTTTTACTGTCTCGTCCGAAGGACAGGGAAGCCCAACCGCGGAGTGGCAGTGACGCAGTTCGAACCCGGATCCTCCGATTCGCAGTCGAACACGCTAACCACTCAGCCACGGAGGCCCCAGGGTAAATATAGATTCTAAATTCATGACGTGTTTTTATTCAGTTTGTTTTAAGATTTATTCCAGAACGTTAACAGTAATATCGGAATATGTAGCCGTAAGAATTGAGACCAATTAAGCAAAAATCATGAAGAAAAATCAATTCTTATTTTTTTTTTCTTAAGCGAGTCAAATTTACAGGGAAAGAACGTGTCACTACCAAGTGGACATTTTCTAAAACATCTGCAAATAAGCACATTTGTGTAACATACATATTTATTTAGACTTAAGTGTTGAAATAGTTGTCGACGTTGTTTGCTAATTTATCGAGATTTGTTGACATTCCTAAAAAAAACACCGTAATGTTAATTTACATAGTAAAAGAATCAGATGACTATTATCACTGCACATCCCACTTCCATTGTTAGAAAAAAACTACTACTTGTAATGTGAAAATCAGACAAAGACAAATTCTAAATCAGGCAATGTAGTCAAATTTTATTTAACAGAACCATTACGGGGCCGACGTGGCCTGGGCCCGCTGTGGCCTAGCGGTTAGCGTGTTCGACTTACAAGCCACGTCGCGATTGGCTTTCCCTATCTTTCGGATGAGATAGCATAAACGGAAGTCCCGTGTCACAGTAAATGTTGGCATTTATAAGTGCCCAGCATAGACAAAATGTGTCGTGCTTCACTGGCACACGATGAAGTCTATATAATGGGACAATTCATGCTGGAAACGTTTAACAAAAATACAATCTTCAGAACCGTATCAGTATAAAGGTCTAGTTACTAATCCACAAAACGGACGGAAATACCTACATGCAAAATCAGGATCAACAGATTCCCTCATAGGTGTGATGAGTGGACAGGGAAATCTCAACCCGAGTGGTAGGAATCTGTTTGTCCCCTCGGATTGGACTTTCAGATTCTTAACACAAGGACTTAGATTTGTTTTTCAACTCACCACATCCATGTTTGATTCTTTTCCTCCAACACTTCCACGACTAGAATATATGTACAGACGGAACTTGGTATAACGTTCAGCCATTAAATTCTTTTCACGGATAAACATTGTCTTTCACGGCAAAGTGTGGGAGATATAACCAATAAAAAAAAACAATATGATTCTAGGCGTCGGCACGATTAATATTGCTCAGTATTCAAATCTTAAGTACCGTTTATAGTAAGTTATTTATTGCGCAGATTTATAGCCCTCCACTTCGTAGTCGAAGATCGTCGTAGATGTATCCTTATGAGTGAAATGTTCTAATGTAGGCACTTAGCAACAACTTTCTTTCTTCCGCTAGAGTGACCTAGATAACATATTTTGTTAACTTGTTTTTCCGTTGTCAGTTGTTTTATTGTTTAACGTCCCACCCAAGAATGTCTCAATATTAAGGATACGTCACCGTGTTCCATTGAAGGGTGACAAATTTTGCCTGATTTCGGCACTTATGGCTGTAGAGAAGGGAGGGTTCTTTAATGTGACAACCCCTACTGTGACATGGATATCGGTTTATACTGTCTCATCCGAAAGACAAGGACGGCCAACCATACCGTGGCTTTGGTTCAACCTCTCGATTCGAATCCGAACGCGCTAACCACTAGGCCACGGCGTCCCACTTCTATGTTATTAAGGCCATGTCGTCCCACTTATGTTTTAAAGGCCAAGGCGTTCCACTTATATGTTATTAAATACAACTGAAGTATACCTTTTTTTTTGTATTAAACCCCCTTCCACTCCAAATGGAACTAAATGCTATATTTGATACTTAAAACTGTGTGTTAAAAAATGAACTTCCCGGAAAAGATGACGATTTTTACCGAAACGTCGTCACTGGCATTGCGAAGTCCTAATGACGTTGCTAACTTTACATTTTAATAATGTTTCATATTCTGTATCTGACTAAATGCAATCTAGAACAAGCATGCAATAGATTATCTGATAGGAGGAACTCAAACTTTTTTAATTCACTATTTTGTAATAAAAATATGTCCTGATGTGCCTGTAATTTTCATTCTTATTTCAAAATCTAATGAGCAATTATTTTCAATGCAAATAAATATAAACATTGTTCTTTCTGTGCATCCTGTTGAGATATGACACAGCTGATGAAATAACTCTGAAATTAAAAAAAAAATTATAAAAACAGCTTATTTATGTTAGTCGCACGATAAACTAAAGATAATATACCGACAAATTGAAAATTAGTTGCTGTGGTTCGAAGTGTTTGCCATTTATATTG
The DNA here is from genome assembly GCA_016161895.1 of Pinna nobilis. Classification (NCBI taxonomy): domain Eukaryota; kingdom Metazoa; phylum Mollusca; class Bivalvia; order Pterioida; family Pinnidae; genus Pinna; species Pinna nobilis. The sequence continues at coordinate 9,702 of JACSZP010077022.1, forward strand.
CACAATAGTCTGTTTAAACTGCAACGTAATAAAACACGTGGTCATGTCAGAGGTTTTTTCGTATCTTGATGAAACCTATTCAAATGACACGCATTTTTTGTATCTGTCTACTTAAAATTGGCAAATACGTTAAGCATACAGAGGAGTCATTTAAATCAGTTGAAACAGATGCAAGGTGCTTCACATTGATACGGACATCAAGGTGTTAACATCATGCGATGGACATTTTTATTAGAAACTTGCTTTCCTGTGAAATTTACCTTGCTGTTTTCTACAACAGAGAGTTGAATGGAATTTAATCAGTTAAACAGTCGAATAATTAAGTGGAGTTTATGAAGCAAACAAAAACCGAAACAAAATGAGATAAGGTATGCATTTAAGTTCTCTTTTAATGTGCTAACAGTTGATGGGATGTGACTACTGAAAACATGTTTACTGTAAATGACCGAAATTTTGCTATTGTAATATACTGCAACAGAAAATAATATTTCACTTCACCTCTTGTGAAATTCTGCTAATTGGACCCGGGATGTCTCTGTTAACAATTGTACAAATAATCACTTAAAATTGAAGAAGATAATTAACTCATCCCGTACAATAAGACTTTAGCAGGTTGTACAAAACAATATGATGGATAAAAAAACTTATAAATATATTTTTTCATTTGGACCAAGGAGCAGAAACTTATCTCAGACATAGGTACCGATGGGCGATGATCGCCATGGCCTAGTGGTTAGCATGTTCGTCCTATGATCGAGAGGTCCGGGGTTCCAGACAAAACCATGTCGCAGTTGGCTGTTCACATCTTATGTGAGTTTCATAATAATTGTCAGATTAAATGCCACAATTACTACTTTTGCAACAGCCCACTCACTAAAGCAGCAGGATCTTGCGAGTTGGATTAATTTTTGACATCCTTAACACTTTAGATATGGTGCACAATATAATTTGGTTACCTACTTATACACGCACCAAAGTTTTTTTTTCTTCAATGTTTAGGGGTAGAGAGTAACAATATTAGCGTAAAGGGACTGTGGAAAAGCTAACACTTGCACAACGTTACAGTAAAATTAGCAGAAATTGTCTTTTTGATGTGTAACAGGTTGTGTGGAAACTTTCAACACAAACTTGCTACATATATGTATTTTTCCAACAACAAAACATATTTATAGTATTTTTACCAGCTTGTACTTTTGTGTACAAAAATCGACCATAGATGATAATGTTTGTTTTATAGATTCCTACAAAAATATTAGGAAAGTTTATTATAATGTAAAAGCTTATGCCCGAAAATGAGTTTTTCTCTTTAAATCTATGCATTTTTTCAGCAACAAAGCATATATATTGTACATTTTACCAGCTTATACTTTTCTGTACATACTTAAGCTAAAGACATGATTTATTATTTAAATTCTTCATGTATAAGTATATGTTAACATACAGACTTAGGTTATGTGTAAACTATAACAAAGCATGGTTTTTACAAGTTCATTTTGGTTATTATTTCTGTTTTTACGCCACGTGAAACAAGAAAAGCGTCTTAGCATAAGATTTTGACAATTTTTGGCTAGTAATGTATAATCGTCTTGTTTATCAAATATTCCTGAACAAACTGTAGTTAAGAAGATAGCAAAGTAATTAATAATAGAGAACAGATTAAATTTTTGCATATAATATGTAAAAAGTAATATCGTATCAAAATTAATTTCCGCTGTAATGAACAATATGAAGCATCAAAAACAAATCAAAGGTGAATTGAAACCTGTAGTAAGCTAAATATAATAATGAATGGTTTTGAAATACATTTTAGGACCACAGATTAATATTGAATCACTCTAGAAGAGTGAATTTTATATATACATTGTATATATA
>JACSZP010077031.1:0-15226 GCA_016161895.1 Pinna nobilis
TTGGACTGCGATAGGTTCACCGGAAGCTGTTTTGGGGACTGTAAACCTGGTTGGACAGGTGGCACCTGTAATACAAGTAAGAGATACAATATACTCGTGAATCACATTTTAGCCAAAATAGTTCAGAAATGCAATGTGGACTTCCTTTACGAACACAGTGGTCAAGCAAGAGCTTTTCCTTGTGTGCAGAAATATCTAGGCTTAAACAACCTGGCTTGTAAACATAGATAGCCATCGATCGTATAATCGACGCCCTACATTTGAAGCAAATGTTACGGTTCCTCATGAGTGGACCTTACAACGAGACTGAATGTGTAAAAATACATGTGTACATACAAAATGTACAAAATGTGTAAAATCAAGTACCTGCTCAACAGTCATAAGAGACGAGCAGGTGTCAAAACTAGAGCATCAACATGTTTCTATTACGTCACTGAATAAGTGAAAGTTTATCAAGTGATACGATATTTAACAATTTAAAAACACGAATATTTTACGACAATTTGAACAAAGGAAGCAAGTGAAACCTTAGTACTTGGTAAATTTGTACTTCATGGATTTAGTTAACAAAATAATCCAGTGTAAGTACATGTGAATGACTGCCTTCAAATAGGCTTGGATTGGTATGGTATTGTTGTTTAACGTCCCACTCAAGAAAATTTCACTCATAAAGAGACGTCACCGTTTGCCGGTGAAGGGCGACAAATTTTGCCTAAGCTCGACACTGCTGGCCGTAGAACAGGGAGGGTTATTTAACGTGCCAACACCTACTGTGACACGGGACCTTGGCCTTTGGGGTTCTTCTGTTTAATAACTTAGCTGAGCTTCTATTGGTATGATGACAAGTTCCACTTCTTAATCTGGTAGCCATAGTATATAAGAAATAGCCATTTTCCCAATATTCACTGATTTATAGTGACAGTGTGTTCAAAATCTCATTCCGATAGATTTTTAGTTTTGCGTCATGAAATACCGGTAATAAAGATTGAAAAAAAGAAAAGATATATAATTTTATAATTCTCTAGTTTCTTACTTTTTTATTTATTTTGTATGATACATTTCTTCAATCTTATACTCTTAAAGACAAGCACCCGACCTGTTAGTACATGTATTTGATTTGTCTTAATCCATTATACAGTGTACATGCACAGTAGTATACATGCGATGAGGGTTGCTTGTAAGTAGATGTTTCTGTGCGATTTGTGTGTTTTTGTTTTCAAAGTATACTTTTGTGATTATTGCTCATCTGTCTGCATATATATGCGAACTGTCACATGAATCAGTAAGTCATAAAAGTTTATCATTGTAAAAATCAAAATACAAAGTAATTAGAAGTGAAATGTGATTTTATTTTAGCATGTCCGCATGGAACTTTTGGAATGAATTGTTCTGAAGTGTGTGGATATTGCAAAAGTTACCAAACATATCACCATGTCACAGGAACATGTGATGACGGGTGTGAGAGAGGATGGAGAGGGGGTTATTGTAAAGAAGGTATGTACAAAGTTTACACTGTTACAATGTACAAGAAGGGTTAAATGATCAAATATACAGTCTAACCTGCCTTAGCTAGCGATCCACTGAATGAAAGGAAAACCTAATTTGACCTAAATGAGTGATTCCCAAAATGGTTTTTCCCTATATAAATCACCTGATATAAGAAACCACCTGTCATATGTGACCCTTTTTGCCCCTTCCCTTGGACGGTCTCTTAAAACAGGCTAGACTGTAATTGACTTCTACAACCCATCTTTCATTAAGGAGATGATAAACATACCCCGTTTGTAATTCATATACACAGACACAGAGGGGTTATCACCCTAGTTTGACTAGTTAAAGAAAGTGGGACGCAATGTGATACTAAAAGAACAAAACAGGAAACGCTTTCAATTATAAAGAAACTCTATCTTACAAATCGTCGCTTGTGTTTCCAGTGATTGCTTTCTAGTGCATCAGATTTTAACGATCAAGAGATAGGGCTCACGACAGGTGTGACCAGTCAACAGGGGATGCTTACTACTCCTAGGAATCTGATCCCACCTCTGGAGTATCCAGGAGTCCGTGTTTGCCCAACTCCTTATTTTGCAATTTTTGTAGGAATTACGAGATCGATCACTGTTCGCTGCCATTACCTTTTTACGGTATTTAGAATCTTGGACAAGCTATTACTATAATTTGTAACTAGATAGCAATCTCTTATAAAAGTGTGTGGTCGACTAGGTGCGTGGACATTTATATATCACCTTCGTTTATATTTCAAGTGTGTAAACCATACACATACGGCTACAATTGTGACCAGACATGCTTCCCGCAGTGCAGAGATCACGTGACAGGCAACAAATATAATGGGTCATGTGATAATGGTTGTGAGAAGGGATGGAAAGGAACGCATTGTAATGAACGTGAGTAAATGTCTAGTGGTTTGACTTTTATAATTTTATGTATATTTTATTTGAAACTGTGCTACCTCAAAAACATGGAAATTTTGCAAGTATGCAACAAATGGTAAGACAATCGTGACCATGTGATCAGAGCATCATTCTTTAAACTGTTTTATCTGTAGTTTCTAGTAAGCGCAAGTTCCCGTTTTGCTGAAGGCTTCGTTACTGGTATGAGAAATTTAGCCAATTTGATAGCGGAAGGCTAACGGCCTCCCCTCTGGTACATTGGTTTTCAGCTTCTCTCCTCTACCAATAAAAAATGGTCATGACTGAAAATTTGTCGAGGGTGGCGAAAACCAACATCAAAAACAGGCACTGATATATGGACTCTATATATAAATTTGCAGGATTTGTTGATTTTAAAGAAATGGCATAACCCGTGATAACTGATACAAATTTGATGATTTTATCCCACTTATAATAATCATTTTGATATGAAATTTAGATCTGAGAATCTATTGAGTCACGACATTTATTTATATCAAATTTTTAACTACAGAGTGTGAGTACGGAAAGCACGGCTATAACTGTGAACAAGAGTGCGGTAACTGTCAGAGTGCCAGATCGTGTGACACGGTGAACGGTCATTGTACCAGTGGGTGTTTAGCTGGATGGACGGGGAACCACTGCAACATGAGTAAGTAAAGTCGACATATCGAGTTATTTTCGAAAACCTACGTCTTGATACGAGCAATCTATGTCTGTCAATGACTAAAGTAGACTTATTGGCTGAAATGCATATTATATAACGAACCCATATCGATATAGTGTCAGTTTAAAATATAAAAAGTTATAATTAATCGAATTCATAGCAGTCTCATTTACATATATTTTATATACTTTTCAGCCTGTCAAAAGAGTCATTTTGGACTGAACTGTCAAGAAATGTGTAGTGGTCATTGTTTGGACGAAACTTGCTGCAATGTCTTCACTGGTGTTTGTGATTACGGGTGCAGCAGTGGCTGGATTGGATCTTATTGTAATGAAAGTAGGTCGAATCTCTATTTTCGTTTACATTAAACATTCAATAAATACTACACAAAAGAAAAACGATACAAAAATACAAAGAGGAAAATTAACTCGCCAATAGGATATGACCTATGTTTAGAACTATTTTGTATCTCTTTTTGAAATGGCATAACAGGAAAAGGCCAATGCGATCTTGAGGTATTTTTACTACCAAATTTTATCTGGAGAGTCATTTTTCCTTGAGTCAATTGAGGGTCTCATTGATCTCGCTATTGTATCACGATATATATAACTTAATATACAGTAAAACACATTTATATTTGAACCTCCTGGTTTATCAACATCATGTGAAATGAGAAATAGTGTTGACTTTTAGCTAGAATGTTTTGGATAATTCTTAACTTAATTATTTTAATTATTCATCCCATTATTTAAAGAATTTCACAACCCTTGTTTTGCATTATTTCTGGGCACCAGTTGAACATGTGCATTAAAATGCTTAGTATACTTCAAAAGAATATGTATATATGTAATAATATTCTTAGTATGTTACATATTAGACTAACAACTCATTTTTTGTAAAATATAGACAGTGCACTTCAAGTGTGTTTTATCTTCCATCGGCCTGCAGAGGGCAATAACGTTATGAAAAAAAATATTAACTTTCCGAACTGGAGGGAGAGACGTAGTTGCGCATAAGTAGTTTTCATATTTTTTTTCAACAATAAATATATTGCTTCTTTAATTCCAACAATATTTACATAGGTCAGTAGATCTTTCAGAATCAAATCCGTTTACAATTTAGAATAATTTTGGACGAAGTTTTGAATTCTCAAATTATGCAAATATACTTGTAATAAACAAATACAACCGGGCCTCATTAATCCGGACGTAAATGAACCGGGCGCTTCATCTTCCGGGCGAAATTTGCCGGTAACAGAATTTTTATGTGTTATTCTGTATCATTAATCCGGATGTTCAGATTCCGGATCCGGACAGTTAGGTTTTACAACTGACATTTATTTTACATTGCATTTTGTCCCTATAATCCGGACAGTGAATGACTGACCAGTCAACCAATTTCAAAATCACCAAGCGTAAATTGTAAAGAAAACACAATCTCTGCACAAGTTATTCTCACGCGTGGTCCATAAACAAAGACCCAGCTGATACTTGGATTAAAGGTGTGATGCGATATTAAGGTTCATTCTCATTTATCATAAATTATATTTTTCACAAATGAAATTCTACTTTGCCCGTATTTACTCAAAATATAACATCAGAGTGCCAAGCCTAGTTTTTGAGTTTGTTCTTTGTTTTTTATTCATTCTTTCCTGAATTTTTAAACTTTGTAGTTTTAGGATAGAGTAAAGAAGCTGCGCTAACAAATTCAATAGAGTTACATGTATCAAAGATAATATTGTTGCTTTCTACTTATAAGTCAATGTAAATTTTTGCATTATTGAAAAGTATTTTAAGACCAGTCTAACATAGGATGATGCATATAATTGCGGCATTTGAAAAGTACGTTTCATTAACCCGGACACTTCAATAATCCGGACGTTTTGCGTTGGAACGCAGGTGTCCGGATTAATGAGGCTTGACTGTATACTAAGATATGTTGTTCTTACTTAGCATCTGGTGGTATCATGGAAGGCTAGACCTTAATCGAAAGTAGATATATACCACCTGGAAGAAGTAATTATTATACTCATGTTGAAATCGGTCGTATTCAGGGTCTAGCACAATAGCAATTAAGAACTTACTTAAGACTGAAAATTTTCTCAACTCCAGTTAATGTTGATTTCTTATTGGTTGATTAACTGTAGTTGAGAAAATTCTCAGATTTAAATAAATTCTTAAGATTTATGATGCCCAGCCCAGCACTTTTGTGGTAATCCCTTTTATTGTTCATGTTAACTAAAATGACGTAAAACGAAGTATACTTTTGTGATGAAAAACATTTAAAGGTACTTTTGTATTTGCTTCATTTGAGGCTGTAGAAGACTAAGATTTGGTGTGAACTGTTCATCAGTTTGCAACGACTGTGAAGATGGATGTCATGCTGTGAGCGGGGAATGTCTATATATAAGTAAGTAAACAGTCACAATTTAGTATGCATATATGTAGATAGAATGCGTAAGAACCAGCATGCAAAATTAGAAGAAAGTCGTTTTGGTATCATCTGATTTCACATTAATCGTAGCTGCGAATTTACAAATTTTGTCATTGTTTAGTAATGCACTTTTTTTTCTAAAACCACTCTGATTCAATTGACACGAACAACGAACTGGTGATATAATTTCTGATCGAATATGTAATTGTAACTTTACATCTTTGATATTTCTAATTATCATGAATACAAACAACTATTAGGTGTTTGTCACTTTATACTTCAGTGTGTAATTTGAAAGTGAGATATTATAAGTCAACAATAGATCAATAAATATGTTAATTTAAAACTAATCTCAATGTTGTCTTTACAATAAAGATCACCACTTCAGATAGTATCACATTTTCACTTTGTCCTAGGGGCGGACTCCTCGGAAGACAGTTTCCAATTTCAATGGATTGTAATAGGTGTTTTGAGCTTCACTACTGCAGCTATGGTGATAACTGTTATTATCATGGTGTGTCGTCGGAGAAGGTATAGTTCCAAACCAGAAACTACAGAAGCAAGTTATGATGATGCGAAAACGGAATGTCAAGAGAGAGTTCAGAGCAGTAAAAGCATAGCTGAAAATAATTATGAAGAATTAAAAGTAATCGTTCCTGAACGTAACACGTACGAATTTATGGATGGTACACATATGAAATATGAAACCATGAATTTGAAGTGATAATTACTAGCCATGAAAAGAATCGCAGATTTCAACACGACACGTCAGAATACTCAGAGGACTGTCACACATAAAGTTATGGAAATGATAAAGAAAGAGGATCCTTAGAATATGAGTGAGAAAATTAATCAGGCAATGGTTCAGATCAGTTTTCTTATATGAAACAATTTCCGTGAAAGCAAATCATACAAAGTAATTGAGGAATAGATATTTGTTTCCAAGGCAATGCTAATGCGATAACATATCATAACTGCATGTATAGAAACATATTTGATATATACACTTCCTTTTTTTTTAGGTAACAATTATCATTTGGAATTTCAGACTTTCTACTTCTTATCTAGAGACAGAAGAAGCTAACGTCATGGGCTATACTACAAAATCCGAATTAAAAATGTAAATTTATGTCCTCATAACAATCAAGAGAGTTTTGTGAAAATTATTGAATATTTATTCTTTGAAAAATTGTTATATAAAGTAGAATATATAGTCATGTTTTATATTGCATAAATAAAAATAAATACTACGTTATGTAAGGGTAACCTACATTTCACGACAAGAGTTGTCTCCCATGTCATCTTCAGGTTACCATCATACTTAATTTTTTATTTAAAATGACAAATAATGCAATTATTATCTTCATGTACAAATATTTTTGAAAAGTTCACAAGTACAGAGTTATCGGACCTTTAACGCAAGTTAATGCCATGTTTACAGATGTGAAAAGTAATGTTAACAAAGCCGTTAAAGTAATTGTATTTAATAGCAACATTCTAAAAGTTTATGGGGCTGAGGTTTGGGATCTTTTGTCAAAATGGTGCCTACTGAATCACATTATATTGCTTATGAAAGACATTTCAACGGAATTGAAACGAAGAATAAAAATACGAGGGGAAAACCGTTGCACAGAATTGCCTCAAGGAAATAATCTTTGAAATTAATTGACCCAGATGTACTTTATTATTTTAACCCGTTATCACAAACTTTGTAAAACTGTCTTTATTAATCTGAACAATGTGTTACTCACAAAAGAAAATGCCGCAGATATCTTGTAAATTAAATTATCAAGCAAATCTACACATATTTCTTTAATTCTGTTTGATGAAATTAGATGATTATGCATCGCTGTATCAGGCTACATGTACCCCAGCTAAGAGGGTAATACGTATTTATCATCGTTGTTTCTAGTGTACACGCACTAAGATTGTTATCAGATTCCTTCCAGCTTTCATAACAAGCCAACATTTATACAAAGTTGACACAAAAGTCGTATGTGTTTACAGTGTATAATGATGAGGAGAACAACAAAAAGATATCTATCATAAACATCTATATCTATCTAGATATATACAAAATGCTTTATGGTATGGATTGCATGCCTAATGGTCCCAAAAGCGGGGTCACTTGTTCAAAGGCATTTCTCAAAGTCAATGATATATCGTATTCAAGCAAATTTTACGTTTGAAAGGTATTGGTTCGACGGACAATATATTACAACTTCCGTGTCTTTTAAGTATTTTTAGGAAAAGCAAAATAATGGCTTTGTTTTACAGAAGTTAGATTTTAAAAAATATATATATTCAAAGCTATGTGCTTAACATGTTAAAACGCCTTTTGAAATATCACTTCAAAAATTTTATTAGGACGTGCGGATAAATTCTCAAATGAAAATTATAATATTAAAGCTACTCTGAATCGTAATATAAGACTTAAAGACATTTAATGAAGTAAAATTCCGATCATATTCTTAAAAATTCACTAGAGAGTTCGTTTTTATTATTATATCGCTTCATCTCATTCCGTTATGTCTAAAATGCCAACAATCGTCTTATTTTGAGTGTGGCGTCAGAAAGTCAATGATGGTTGTATTGTCGTTTGTCGTCCCATTCAAGAATATTTCACTTGTACAATGACGTCGCCGTATGCCGATGAAGAGCAACATATTTTGCCTATGTTCGGAACTTATGACCGTTTAGAAGGGAGAGTTTTTTACATGCCAACTACTGTAACATGGGAGTTTGGGGCTCTTCCGAAAGAAAGTAAATATAAAAAAATATATTAGGATGGAGCTCTGGGTCCAAAATCCCCAGAAAAACTCATGCTCGAACGCAGTACTCGACAGTATTTGACTGATGTAGAGACTACCAGTGAATGGAATTAGATAACGCCTATTCCTGGGACTTGCAGCCATTGATCAGTATGTTATACGTATAAAACCTGCACTGTAACCCTGGCTCTTACTGTTTCATTCGAAAGACAGGGAAATCAAGGCCCCGCAAGCCATTTGAAAATGTTTCATCCTTATTTCATGACGTATTTAAGATCTGATGATGTCATTTTTAGATGACTTGATGCCATGCCAGACGATACTTTACCGAAAGTGAATGGATTTAAACGTCACCTATTCGAAACATTTTGTTCTCTTTAAAAGGGGTATTAAAAATCACAAAAGAAAACACACATATACATGCATTGAGAGAGAGAGTATGTGAGTACGTGCGTGTAAGAGAGAGTTTGGGGTCCTGTTTATATGGTACAAGTATTATTCTGAAAAAAAAACATGTGCATGTTTACTTAGCCTTAATTATTGTACAAGTAAATCCCCTTCTGTTTTGTGAATTCAAACTGTTTGACAATATTAAACGTGAATTCCTAGACCATCAACTTCCTGCCTTTTGAAACACTTTGGACTGAATAAAACCTCTTTTCAGAAGAAAAATATATTACATAGAAAATGGTATCTTGAAATCTTATATTTATCAAAGAATGAGCTTAGATCGAGACGTTGATTGTTAAATTGTTCTTTCCTGTTTTGGAGCTGACTGAGTGGGAATTCCTTTGGTATAGATACTATTTACCTTCGAATCGTGCAATTTACTCGTGAATAAAAGTTATCTTCTTTCCCATAATGTTAACTTATTAGTTTTGAATGAGCGATCGTTATTGAAAAAGGATTAATTGTTCTATGGGAGTTCGGTGAAAAATGTCGAGTTACGTAGGAATAAAAATGCGGAGAACTGAAGTGCCCCAGGGTTAAATATTAACTTAAGTGGCTAGTTTTTTGTTTTCTCTCTCTCTCTCTCTCTCTCTCTCTCTCTCTCTCTCTCGTTTTTTATCTTATAGTTATAATGTGATTTTGTTGTTATGTTTTTGTTTTATAGACCCTTAAACGTAACTGCAGTCCTACGATTTTGGTTGGTAAAATGATAAAATTCCGACAAAATGACGTGAAGAAAAATAGTTTCTATGACAATGTCTCTTTTTTTCCGTATCGTGTCCGTATGTTAAGGGATCTTAAGATAGGCGTAAAACAAGACAATAATAACAGAGTGAAAAAGGCGGTGCAATTGTTGCTATTGTTGTATTGTTGTTTAACGTCCAACTCAAGAATATTTAACTCATATGGATATGCCATCGTGTGCTCGGGACGGGTTCCCGGTTTTTACTGTTTCATCCAAAAGACAGGGACGACCAACCGCGGAGTGGGGCTGCGCCAATCGATTCGAAATCAAACACACTTACTATTCTGCCACGGAGGCCTATGCAATTGTTGTTAGTCTGATCCCCGTTAGGAAGTTAAAGAGATCTGCGAAAACCAAACTTGATATGACTACAGTTGCACCTCCTCTAAGACCACCGCAAGCTTACACTCGATACTCAGAACTCGTTAAACAATATGAAACCCTCCTCTGAAGGATGTTGAACGAAATTGAAGACCACGTCCATTTGCAATGACTGCCCTTTGTTGGTCAGATTAAGAACAGATGACATTTTGAACCACCAGCGGCATTTTACTGAACTTGTTGAGTTTCAATGGAACATATGCGACAGGTTCCACATGCAAACAGTGGACGCTGACTAATACACGACTGGACCCATTGCTACAGAAATTTACAAAATGTTTCCAAATTATTATTCCAAACTTGTCGTTTTAAAAGGACTTTGATTTTCGAATACCTCATGGTACCACTTCAGTTTTATTTAAGGAGACCACTTTGTAACCAGGGTTATCGGAATCTAGTCTGATTACCTTTATTCCGGGCTATTTCAACTTTAATTAGCAGACCAACTCTCTAATCAGAACATTTATAGCCAGTTGCTTTCGTGGTCTGAATAACGCAGTTCTACTGTTTGTCTAAATAAATGATCGCACATTACACGGCATTTACCCCTTTCAAGTTATTCAGCGCCATACATACTAGATAATAGCTTGAGTATTTGATACGAGATCCTCTTAATAAATAGTTTGAATGTAGTCTTATGCATTTAAAACTTTCTGTATGTGTGATGTTTGTTTTTGTTCTGTTCTCTTTAAGTACACGGCATACATGCATTCAGAAAGAATCAATGAATTTACTGCTGAACAATATTCCCTTCTTAACGTAAGTCCCATAATGCATATAACCGAAAATTAAAATCTGTCCTTTTAAATTTCCCGTTTACTTTATAGTGAATACTTGAAAACATTTCAACTAATCATGCACTCATAGGCACCAAGTACCAACACAAGTACCAAGTACATAGTTAGCTTCCTGGATGTATAAGTAAGTAATTAGTGAAAGTATTAGGCTTATAAAATAGAGTGAAATGCTAATCATGAAAATTTGTAAACATTTTTGGATTATCCTTTCAAAGATGAAATACACTGTAAATTGATTTGGAAGAATGATAAAGAATAAAATGTGTATGCTTTTCTTCTGCAATAAATATTCATTCTTGAACATTGAAACTGTCATGCTTTTCTGACCAGAATATCTTCAAGTCGAACCTCTCCAGACTCGGATGATTTCCTGACCACCAAATGAGACAGCACAAAACAACGTTTTGTATCGCAATAGATGTCGCCACGTTAAAAGTTACTAACTACAGTGGAGATGGTCTATAACAAAGAAAGAAGGGATTGACTTTTTAATTCGTTAAAGGCACCCTTCGTTTTAAACATCATAATTTACTTAATGTATAGACGAACAGTAATTTTTCGCGGATTTAATTACCTTTCGTTATTGCACTAAATTCGCTTTAAAGCGATTCGTTATAGTCCAATTATGTACGTTATAACCCTATGTAACGATCAACGGCCCTCATATATAGCCCCCTTCACTGGTGTTCGTTAACGTTCCCGTATAAGTAGAGATTCTGAGATCTACCTTACACTGCCTGAATGATATCGTAACATTAAAATAACTCAAGACGTACCTTGCATATGTGTTTACGTACACAAACCTGTCATCAATAGAAGTTATAGCAGGAGTTTCTTACCCTTCCGGAGCACCTGAACTCATCCCCGGTTTTTAGTGGGGTTCGCGTTACTCTATTTTTAGTTATGTGTATTTGTGCATTTCTGTCTGTTATTTTGTCTTCTTTTTGTTTTGGCCACGATTTTATCTGTCGTTGACTTATTCAATTTGGAATGCCCCTTGGTATCTTCTACTTCACTCATTTTATATCATTTACAATATCTATTTTGTTATGAGTTGTGAAGGAATAATTTTTAAACAACCTTATTGCGTCTATCACTTTAACTTGGTAGATTAAGGAGTTCTCGTAATACAAATCTACTTCCTCGTTCCACCGTTCATTTTAGATTGGGACAGACATTACATGTATCCTGTTTACGTTCTAAAATGGAATTATGGATAATGTTTCATATAACATGGACTCTTCTACTGGTCGCAAACACATTCGCTTTAGGTAAGGTTTAAAATACACTGTATATATGTTTTCTAATGTGAAGTTAATATCATGTATGGTCACTTTTGACTTCAAAGAAAACTAAGCTACCTAGCTAATTACTTATGGTATTTGATAGAGACATCATTTTATCAAACCGATAGATATCCCATACAACACTATCGGCATTTTAATTTTTATGGCATTGACATTGCTCTTGAAATCCGAGGTCCTCGATGTTCAGTGTGTATAAATGCTGAGCATGAGTCAATACTCCTTGCCATTTATGTTTTGATAAATAAGCCGTGGTTGCCTAATGGTAAGGGTATTCGCCTTCTGGTCATGAAGTCATGGATTCAAATCAGAGCACCGCCGTTGTTGGCTGTCTTTCTCTCTTGGACGAGACACTACGAGACGTCTACTACGGAGACAGTAAAACCCTGGGTCCAGTGTCACGTTTGGAACCCTCCCGTTTTATGACCCTAAGTGCGAGTATGGGCGAAAAATGTAGCCATTCACCGGCACTCGGTTTCGTTTCAATGCAAGTTAAAGATTCTTGAGTTGGACGTTAAACAACAATACAGCCAACCTACCAACCAAGAAGCTGTATTCAGATTAATATCTTAGTGTTCAATAGCCTTAAGTGCAGGGCAAGAGCATTTCGTTATGTATCCATACGATTGATACATTCTGAAATAAATGCATAATAAATTGATAAATATGAATTCCTATAACATTCTAAAGAATTGTTGCAACTCTATAGCTTTAAGTGTATAAACTGTTCACAATGATGTACTGGTTTAAAGAAAATATGTAACAGTTTTACACAACCAAGATGTAGAGATTGTAAAATACACTCTTTTGTAATTGTTCTGTTTTGCATTCCCGTAAGAAAATTTGTCACTGAATAAATCAGCAGAGATGAACAATCCGAGGGATGCTAATTCAGGTGCAGAAGGAGCCGTGGATGGGAATACTGCGGATACCGCTGACAGTGGCTCATGCGCACTAACAGATCTTAACTACAGACCAGAAGCCTGGTGGAGGGTGGATCTAAACGGAACATATGCTATCACCGAGCTGAAAATTTACCTTTTAGATACCGGTACTGTATAAAATATATTATTTATTTTGAGTTGTACTCCATTGTGAATATATTTTGTTGTAGATTTTGAAGTAGTTCAATAAAAGTAATAAGTTTAATTCTAAAGTATCGTTATGACGGTGATCAAAGGTAATTTCTTTGGCTGGACGGAGGAATTTTACCAAACAAAAACATTCTGTTCGAAATTTTATGTAAGAAGATAAATTTCAATAGTGCGAGCATTTCTGGAATGTTTCAAGTCTAGGAGAATTCCATATAGTGATATCCTCGATGTCGACAATCAAAGTTATATAAGTTATATATATCTAATTATACTATTATATATGACATTTAATATTTACAAATTGAAGTGAAAGTTATCACTTCAACTTTTGTAGCACCCCCTACAACAATAATAAAGTTACTGATACTAAAACTGAAAAAGATGATTTGAGAATATATAAGAACTGACAATCCAAATCTGTTCAAAGTGAGATACAAAGCGATATATAAACTGAAGTGAAATAATAATAATGGAATTGTTTCCATAAGATGATAAAGATGCATGAGTATCCATATCTCATGGTAAAAGCTGAAGAAGTATGTTGAACAAATTTGTGCTAAACTATCATTATTAGTATCCATTTGCATTTTGCGGTATTACCTCCGTATACCATCCTGTAATTATGAAAGCATCTACATTTTTTTTTTAAAATCGGGCCGCTAAAATAAGATATTTGAGAGGGCTATCGATTTCAATTTGAGAGAAATGAGAATCATACTTTCTCTCTAGCTCACTACAAGAATTAAGAATTAAGGCGCTCTAAAGAAAACTTTATTAAAAATCAATTTTGCAATTTTAGACGTTTTATTTTTACCTTACCGATACAAAACGAGTGAATATTAAACGAATAGAAAGCCCCTTAGCTGTAGATATAACAAAGCTGAGTAGAAATTACCTGTCAGAACTATCTTTGCTATGTAGCATTTTTCATTTTTGTTCTCCAAGATGTATGAGCCAGTATTGCTAATATTCCAATAATTTTCATAGGGATAATTTCAAATTTACTTACAGCTTAAAAATATAGTTCCTTGTTTAAGAAATAGCATCTGGATGAACTTTTGAAATATGAATTTCTCTCGTGGACTTGCTCCCGAAGGATATCTGACATTCAAACTGCAATTTATCTTATCCACAAAAACAGTATCCCTTTGATGCAAAGATTAAGAATGATGCATGATTATGTGTTATGAGTGGGGACATCTTAAAACTAGAGAGAAAGGATATGATTACTCGCAACGAGAATTCAGAATGTCATGATAACAACACATAATCATATTTGTGTCATTTTCCTCCACACCTACTACCGGGAAAATTTTAATTTAATCACGTATACCCTTCTTTTCCATGCATGAACATTACATGTGACATTACGGCTTGTCTGCAGCTTTCAAGAAAAATCAAATGACGTCACAGGTATTCAGTTTGACGTCTAAATACACATTTAAATTAAAATTGGTGTTGTCGTAGTATCTTTAAGTCGTAATTATGATCATGATTTCTTTAATTCTTTTTTGTTGGAATAGCAAATGAATAAACAATATTTTGTTTTGAATTTTAGAATTGTACCGCTTTCGAATCTACTCAGTACACGTAACTGACGACCTTGATAACTGGAAGTCAACATACTGTACACATGATCATGTAGATTACAGCGGACCTGATGCATCACCTTTTACATTGGACTGTAACGCTAAAGGAAGATACATCACTATACTGTCAGACAGAAATGACGAAGACTGTAAAAGCCGTAAAAGCGTCAACTTGTGTGCTATTCTTCAGCTTTGTGAAGTACAAGTCTTAGGTGAGACTCGATCGAAGAGCATTTTACATTTTCATGGGAAACGGGTACGATTTTAATTTTGTATGTATTCAAGGGTCAGGAAATGAAAACTGAATTAAACATAATAGATGTACTATATTGTGAAGTCTTAAGCCTTTGCATGATGAGGATCTAAGCCGAGAGCAGGTTTGGTGCACGGTGTATGTGTTAAATGATTTCAATGCTGAAATTATAAATGATAAAGTAATATTTTTTAAATTGATGAAGTGAAGAAGTAGCCCTAAAATGAAAATTTAAGAAATATAAATATATTACTGTAGTCATTTTATTAAAAAGGATGTTATCCTGGATATTACGGCCGCTCCTGTAATCTGACTT
>JACSZP010077083.1:0-11102 GCA_016161895.1 Pinna nobilis
GGCCCCCCCCCCCCCCCCCCCCCCTCTAGATCCGCGCATGTATTAGGTACTGGATTATCCGTTAAATGAGGTATCGGGTAGTGTGGCAGGCACACTATGAAAAAAGAAGAGGACTTAAGCTAGAAATGTTCAGTTTACAAACTGTCCTGACATGCAATGTTGAGACGTAACTATGGACCTCTATGTATGGCCGATTCTAATGATGCGGATCTAGAGAGGAGTCCGGAACACACATAGAATTTGAAATTTTTAATGAAAAGAATTGAGTTAAAACATCGCTTTTCTTGCCACAAATTCGAACACCCCCCCCCCCACCCCCCCCCCCCCCCCCTTCTTTCAACGAAGAAAAATCCTGGATCCGGGCTTTCTTATACACAGACCTTAGCCTCTTATCGTATTTTTGTGTTCTTGAATAATGTACATGTCTAAGTAATTATTGGGGAAATGTACGCGAATTCAGTTGTGTGTAATCACAAGCCAACCTGTCTCTAATTGTATGTAACAGATCAGGCTTCAACACCACCCTCTTAAAAAATCAATATTGATACAATTGTACATGTCATCATAAAGAGACAAATCTTATCAACATAAAGGATATGCAGGGCATATAGTTGATCCTTAATTTAACCTATACTATTCAAATTTAACCTGAATAGAATTGGGCTAAGTAATGTTCGTACTTTTTTTATTTACCGGGGGTCTTACCAAAAAGTAGGAACATGATAATTAGGAACATGATAGTACATGTACTTGCAACATCATTTTCAGTCTTGTCTTTTTACAGCAATGATCATACTCGTGTGCGGATCCAGCTTTTTTCATCACGGGGGGGGGGGGGGGGGGGGGNNGGGGGGGGGATGTCACGCTTTACCGCTAGTAGACAATGTAAAATCAGTATCTAAAATTGATGTATACTAACGAAAATAA
The DNA here is from genome assembly GCA_016161895.1 of Pinna nobilis. NCBI lineage: Eukaryota > Metazoa > Mollusca > Bivalvia > Pterioida > Pinnidae > Pinna > Pinna nobilis. Next base: position 928 of record JACSZP010077083.1, read on the forward strand.
TTGTGAATCTGTATTTTCGTTATTATACATTAAATTTAAAGATATGAAATAAGTTGATTAACGAAGTCGGTGAGCGAAGCCGGAAAATTTTGGGCAGTTTTAACTTTGATTTGTCTAACTTGCTATTGAATCTATGATACAATTTAAAGTATTAAGAAATGACTGGCTGAAGAGCGAAGCGAGCCGAAATTGTTTTTCAGATATCAAAAAAATCTATAATTTTAAAGATATAAAACAAGTGCATTATTTTCCTCTAATTGGCCTTTAAATGTATAACCCTTGAATCATCTGACCGATGGATTTCAAACCATGAACCTTCGAATCTTTTCCCGACAACGGGAATTGGATTCCCTCTAATATAAAGCATCAGGATTCAATTAATAGGCCTAGTTAAATATTCGCCGACCCATACCCCTTCGTCTAAAACAATCAAAGCGAAAAACAGACAAGAGAAAGAAGTTTAAACTGCATAAAATTTCAGGTGAAGTAAAATTGTAACCCAACCTTAAATAATCATACAAAATTCAAAATATTCACAAGTGCATACAGTCTCTGAGTTTTCGTCTGTTGCCTTGTGTATGCTTTTGGGGGGGGGGGGGGGGCAAACAAAANNGGGGGGGGGGGGGGGGGGGGTCAAACAAAAGGCCGGGTTTAACCCCCTATCCATCTGGCTAGATAAGCAAACGTATATGAGCCAGGGCCGCCAAACGGTCTTCATTCATCGCTGCTCTCATGTTTATCCTCCTTAAGCCAAAAAATAAAAATAAAAAACAGCGCTCTGCTTCACTGGAGCTCACTGGCAGCCTATTTGCAGTAGAGTATTAATGTCCCTCCCTGCTCAAAAAGCCTAGGGCGCCGAGCATAGGCCTTCACCGGTAACGGGGACGTCTCCATTTGAGTGAAATATACTCTAGCGGGACGTAAAACAAGAAATAATTAACCAATTTAATCAACTCTACAAAATTTCGATGGAGCATTCTTCTTTTGTGTAAGCAGAGACATATATAACTTTATATGGGGTTATATATGTCTCTGGTGTAAGAGTTGTTATAAATTTGACGAGCGTTGGCGAGCCGGAAAAAAAATCGCTGAAACAAACCTCATGTTGGGTTCAAAAGTTCGCCGAATATAAGACCTAATATTGTTAAGCGAGCTCGGGCAAAATTGAATTACGAACATGATGAAAAAGAACTTCTACAGATATTGTGAATAGGGCACTAAAAGATTAAGTAAGACACCTCTACAAAGGACAATCGAAACAAAGTTGTTCTAACGGCAATATTAAATTTCAATATTAAGTTTGAATATTAGATTTAAATTACAAAACAGAGGAACGAACAAAATGCCTACATGTACATGTAGGTCACCGCGTGCATTACTATGATATCAGTACTATAAATAATTAATGTGTCGTTCGGCATTTTTAATGTTTGGAAGCAACACTATAACAAAGTGATTTTTATAAATTTCCTGTATCTATGATACTCAGGTCTTTTTAAAGGAACAACGTTACACATTAATTTTATTATTTTCCTGTGTCAATAAAATCAGAGACGTATATAATTATAACACGTTATGTGTGTGTTATATCAGAGACATGTATCATGTATATCTGGTTATATACGTCTCTGATAAAATGAAACTCTTTCTTTTTTTTCTATTTGTTTGTTGTTGTTTTTTTTTCTCTTTGTTGTTGGTTTTTTTTTATGTATGATCATCAGAGGGCACAGTTGTAGGCTTTATAAATTATACAATGCAGCGATGCCATCCAGGGACATAAAATACATCTGGTAATCTATTTAACATTCAATAATAAACTAATTCCAATTGAATTTACGTAGGTTCCATATTCAGGTTGATAATTTGTCGTTTTCGCTGAAATTCTTATTGAAATTATATGAATTCGTTGCGTGAACAAAAATACATAGGCCCTATCTTAAAATTTAAAAAGCAAATTATATCGCGGACCGTGTTATGGAAAGTGAATTTTGCAATCCGTGGACATATACGAGTTATTCCCCTTTATCTGCAGCTGACGATGACATCACTCGACAATATGGATGACAAACTGTTACTGCCGTGGAATGAGTAATGAACAATCTCGGGAAATAATCCATCTACTGGTGATCCTGTTGTCTTCAACATCTTAAATGCCGGATACATACCCATTAATAGTCAATTGGTAAGGTATTCAAGTTCTGAATTTTCCTAACATTTCAAACAAACGCAATTATTTGAAAATGAAACTACAGGTTACAGCGATTTTATTAATGAGTACCCTTGTCATTTAATTACCGTGTCACTAACACGGATGCGATGAACTGGGCTAGAATACATGTTTATGTCTTATAAATGTTTGGATCAAGCCAAATTCGTATTGGATATAGCTGAGTTGATCATGCATGAAATTCAAGTTGAATATCTGAACATTGGTGATGTTTGTGTTAGGGGGATGTGCATTATTCAAGAGACAAGACGTACTGGCCATGAAGTAGGTACCGAACGAAGCAGTTATCGAAAGGTGAAGGATTGGACTTTTAACGAATTGTATTCGTTCCTTAGTCAAATACGTCATGATCTGTGAAATAACTGTCAATTTCTCTGCTTGGCAGATGCTCCTGTAGATGAAACAGTACAGGCGTGTCAGAATCATTTTAAGATTGGGGTGGCGAAATGAGCAGGGGAGGCTGGGAGGGGGTGTCCCGGGCCGGCCTCCCGATAAAAAAAATATAATTTCAAACTTTAATATATGCAAAATTATGCCTCTAAAATTGAATGATTGTCAATAATATCAATGATGTAATCACCAACTTGTTTCTTATCCAGTCAATTTTGAGATAAATGAAGAATGAAAACAAACAACTTTGAATTATGATACAGATTAGTTTTCATGCCTGTCTGATCCAGATTTGTCAACCTTGCAAAATTTCCATGGGACTGGAGATTTTTCATTATCATTGGGGAGACTCTATTTATATATTTCACAACAAATTGATAAAAAAATAAGTTTTCTATGGGGGAGATATGCTTTTTTCTTAGGAAATTATCAAAATTTTACATAAAAAATAGGGAGTCTCCTGATTTACGGGGGAGACTCAGTAAGTATGCTGATCCACTGACTAAAGATTGCCTTTCAAGTTTGGTGCCACCCCAGATACGCAGATCGCCGTTTTAGTTTCCAACCAAAAAAACACAGATCGCCATTTTAGTTGCCACCCCAAAGAACACATGTCGCCGTCTTAATTGCGGCTCCAAACAACACAGAATGACAGATCACCATTTTAGTTGCCACCCCAAAGAACACAGGTCGCCGTTGTAGTTGCGGCCCCAAAGAAGGCAGATCGCCATTATGATTTTTTTCTTGTCAAAATACACCCTTGCAGTAAAATTATCATATTAGGCTATAAATACAAAAAGTGAGTAACTATGTCACATAAGGTGTCCATGTGTTAAAGAATCCTGACTGGTCAAATGACCATGCATGCTATGCATACCGTTATGTCGGCCTATTCTGCATGTCAGCTAATTCTGCACCTATATGAAATATTACGTCATAATTTGCGAAGTCTTGTGTAATTTAGGGGCACAGAATTGGCCGACAGCATTGTACCGGTAGACCAAAATTTTTTGCCCTTCACTGCATTTGGCAACATCCCCATATACTTGCACAGGTGCTGGTAATATAAGTGTAAGATTCTTTCCTGGGACTTTAGTCAACAACAGCTGTCCATTTACAGATAAAGCTTTTTTTTCAGAGTGCATCTGCAGTCAAATTTATACATACAGTCAGGGGTCATAAGTATTGGCGCATAATGACGACTTCATTCGTTTTCTGCTATCAAACTCTTAACTATCTCTCCTCTATTATCCAAAGTCATACAGTCTCACTACAACAGGTTTAATGACAAAATAAATTGTCCCTCATTATTACATAGTGCTGTGAAGTCATTTAAAGCTCCCAACCTTTTGTTTTGTAACAATTCAAGGGATACTACGATCGAACCTGTCGGGCGATTTTTGGGGTCATCACCTTCTTGGTTAATTTTCTGTACTTTCCGTGTTACGGAATTGCTTGAAATAATTATGTGAACATCTTGGTTATATTTGTAACATCTGAGCAAATTTCTGAGCCAAAAGACCAACATGGGACAGCATAACAAGACCTATTTCATCAGCTGGGGTCGAATCACGCCTTTTGAGAGTCATAAAAATGGCAGACGATAAATATAGCTTTGATGAAGGGATTTAACTCAATTTTAGTGTATACACAACTTCAGTTATCCTATTTTTTGACCCAGTACTTTGATTGTGAAAATACGTGTGATTATGGTACAGAATCAGTAGAAAATGATGATGATACACTTTATACACCTAATAACGTCACCATTGTGTGCCAATACTTATGGCCACCTACTGTACATGTATATCCTGTGCTGGACTACCCACAGTAATAAACAGATGTGTATGGATGTAAATCCCAGCTAAATGTATAATACATTTACCTCAGTATTTTCGTGTAATCCAGTAACCGTAGACTCTAGTGCCTCTGATATAATGCTCATTTTATCATTTTGCAGGGAGAATTTTATGATATTTGAGTGCTAAGTCAGTTTTGTTGAATAAGATTTGTATCAAAGTCGCTGGATTACTTCCCCTTTCTCTTCTACACACTAGACAGAGCCTTCGTAGTGATAGAATAGTAGACATCATTGTAATGTAAGCAATGTAGCCTCCTCAGAGTCCTCCCCTTGCCCACAATCTGAACACATACATGTACCTGTATGGTTAGACTTCCATCTTCATTGCAGTCATCTGTGGATTGACCTACATATTTTGTGCATGCTTGTGCTCCTTTCCCCCAGATTATTTAAATATACATGTATAGCATGGATATCTTAATCGGAAAAGATCCTGGATGACAGTTTAGAAGGGCACTTGTCTACTGACTCCCAACAGTGTATCTACTAGTAAGGCTCTGTAAACAGTGCTATTGAATTCAGTCAGTCTTAATTGCCAGCATNNGCTGAGCCTTTTTTACAACCTGTTTGTAGAAAATGAAAATTCATTTCTGAAATTTATTATTTGACAATTGGAGGCTGCAATTGTGAGACTGGGTTACATGTACATGTAGTTTGTGTCAAATTTGGGTGACAAATCTATGACTCGGGTGAGATTTCCCTGTCCCTGTACAAAACTGGAAATTGATTTTGTTAATTTTATTGAAATGACAGGAAAGGCTTCAAGTGATGTGTAGAAAAAAATTCCTGAATCACAATCATTTCAGTTCCTGATTGTGCATAGGAAGAAGGAATATTTTGAATATTAACTTTTGGCTGATGGTGGTTGGTAGCTATTTTGAACATTAACTTTTGGCTGATGGTGGTTGGTAGCTATTTTGAACATTAACTTTTGGCTGATGGTGGTTGGTAGCTCCTATTGTGTGTCGTATTCTTGTCCTAGGTGTATCTCATGAGTTCTTCCTCCTTGCTAGTAGCAAATCTATGATGTTCTCTTTTTAGTTTTGTCAAACACTGCATTTGAATAGTACTAGTAGTGGATCTATTCTCCTCCTTTCTACAGGTATTGCATGTAATTCCAAAGTCCATTTTAAAAAATTCAATTCTACCTCAGCACCTGACCATATGACATACATACTAGCAATACTTTCCCTAAGAACTGGCCACTGGCCAAATTGACAATTTCTGGTCGGTTCAAATCTAAGTTTCAAACATATTTTAAGGGGGAGAAACCCCCAAGACCCCATCTCTTGGCCTGTTCAATTTATTTTCAAGCCTGTTCAAATAAAATGAAGGGAAAACACTGCACAAGATGTACATTAAAATGCTCATCTTTGATTCTAGGATCTATAGTTCATGACTCAGTGGAGCACAAATGTCTTTTTTTTTTTCATGCGTGTCCTTAAGTTATGATATACAGTTGAGTTGGTCTATAACGAAGTCAAAGGAGATTGACTTTTGGCTTCGTTAAAGACATCCTTCGTTTTAAGCATCAGAATTTACTACATGTATAGATAAATAGTCATTCTTCTGGGGGATTTTATTCCTCTTCGTTATAGCACTTAATTTGCTTTAAGCCGATACGTTATAGACCAACTCTACTGTAGTTAAAACCAAGGCCCTAAGTGATTATCACTGTGGGTGTGCTTAGTAGCTCTACTTGCTAAACATAGGTTAAAAGTGAAAGCCTCTCACCCTGAAAGATTATTGAGTGGGACGTTAAACAACAACTCAATGAAAACATACAGGAAGTAATTCAGGCTATGTAAAAGCTTCTTCTGTTCATGTATTTGAATAGCCTATCAAAGTTGGCAAGTAAACAATTTTACGTAAGGATTTCAGCTTGAGTGAACTTCAGAAGACATTGTGTCAGTCCTAGCATGAAAGTTAATATACAATACTGTAAGTGCAGGCCTTTCGAAATAGTTGATAGTCAGTGAAATTCTAGCACCGTTGAAATATTCACACAACTGCTATATTTGGCATAAAAAGTTTTTAAAATGTGACAGGCTTCTTCAGCTCAAATTGAGGGTAAAAGTTGCCAGTGTGTACATGTTGGCTAGCTATGTTACTATTTGGGGGAATTTGTGTGTAAGATGCCATCTACAGTCAATTCCACATATATAACAAAGGTAAAGAGAGCAAAATATTTATCTCATTATAGTCGGTCTTTTTTATTCAAAATTATAGAGTAATGCATGGAAAACACACTGGGGAATAGAAATTTTCTCATAACAACTGGTACATGTACCTCATTACATACGATCTCGTTATTTGCGGAGTTGACTGTATTTTGAAATTGTGGCCATAAATTACGCAAGCCTCGTTTAGCAAATGGGAGATAATTCTTTTTGGCACTGCATGTAAATGTGATGTAAAGTCCTGCAGGAAAATTGTTTGCTAAGCTATACATGTAGTGCCCATTGCCAGGTATAGTCTCCCATTGTTAACCCTTTCAACCCCAAGTGTCTGAATGGTATGCTCTTTTCTATTGTCTTGGACCAGTCTATTTCAGTCTGTGGTGTTGAAAGGGTTAAGTGGTGATGAACACCTGAGTCTGATTAGACAGCATGTAATGAACCAAATCAAAACCCAAGAAGTTTTCATGTGATGTACTATACCAGTACATCTGTAATGGTAATCAAGGTATAAAATCTGAGAGAAACATTTCAAAGTACATTTGTTTACAAAAAATTTAGATTGGTGACCTCTAAATAACCTGTAACCATCTGTGAGGTACATGTACTTTGCGGTAATTAGTCGTGGCTGTTGCCCCTACTTTTATTACAAGTACCTGATACTTAAAAACTTTTGAAAGCCTTATAATTGCATGTCTGTGTGATATATGACTTTAACTCATACATTACAACTTATATACAAGAATAGGTACAAGGAAGTTGGTAGATATTCTAGTATTAGATCCAAACAGAAATACAAAATGGAGAATAGAATGCTCAGATTGTAAAGATAAAGTTTAAAGTTGTCACCTAACCCTAAGCAGAGTAAAGTCTTAACTCACAACTGTGTAATGTCATCACCAAGACATTATAAAGTCATCACCATAGACAATTTAAGGTCATTACCCTTGGCACAGTAATGTTGTCACCCTTGACAGTGTAAGGGCATCACCCTTGTCTACATGTATGTAAGGTCATTATCTTACATTTATACATCAAAAGGTCATTCATTACCCTAGACAATCTTATTTTATTACGGTAGACAGAGTGCATGTAAGGTTATCACCCTAGACAGAGTAAGTTCATCACCCTTGACTTATATATGGTTATCATATTAGACATTATAAGGTCATGTTATTAGAAATTGTAAGGTAATCACAGAAAACTGTTATCAGGTCGTCACCCTAGACAATATAAGATAATCAACCTAGACTTTGTGAGGTCATCACTCTATACAGTGTGGAGTAATCACATTAGACATTATAATGTCATCACTGTAGACAGTAGACTGGTAAGGTTATTATTCTAGACACTATAAGGTCATCACCCTAGACAGTGAAAGATATTCAACCTAGACTTTGTGAGGTCATCACTCTATACAGTGTGGAGTAATCACATTAGACATTGTAATGTCATCACTGTAGACAGTAGACTGGTAAGGTTATATTGCTTGACAGTAATCACCCTAGACAATGAAAGATAATCAACCTAGACTTTGTGAGGTCATCACTCTATAAAGTGTGGGGTACATTTTGTAAGTACATTAGACATTGTAATGTCATCATTGTAGACTATACTGGTAAGTTATTATGCTAGACAGTATAAGGTCATCACCCTAGACAGTGATTTGTTATCACCTAAGACAGTATATGGTTATCACACTAGACAGCATAGGCCATCACCCTTGACAAGTATGCATGGTCATCTCCCTAGACAGTATAAGTTCATCACCCTAGACTTTATTAGGTCAGTAGTCTATAAGAAGAGCATCATCACCTTAGACAATGTAAGGTCATCAGTCTAGTGGACTGGCTAATTATGCTAGTGATAAGAGCATTTGCTTTGTGCCTTGGATACCAGGGTTAAAATAAAACTTAAAAATTGACTTAAGTCTGAGAATCCAGTCTCTCTGCCAATCAGAATTCAGGATTAGTTGGATTTGAGAATCTTTTCAGACTTAAGTAAATTAACAAGTTTTATGGTGCCCAGCCCAGGGACAAATCCAAACAGTGACAAACCTAAATATAATCATTCACATATATTGTATGTAGGATTTGTCCCTTCAACAATTGCATAAAATTTGAAGCAAAATTGTGGGTTTTTTTCTGATGGGACCTTGAAAACTGAGGCTTAGTTTAATAGCTTGGTTTTTGGCTTAATAAAAACCTGTCCACTGTTTAATGGCCCTACCAGTAAGTACCAAGCAGAGCCCTTCATCGTTTGATGGTAACTCCTTGACTTATAGATATTCTCAATAGGGGCATTAAAAAACTGACTAAAAAAAAGAAAAAAAAAAACAAGGTCTGGCTGTAAAACAGTCATGTTCCCCTTCCTGCATAAATGAAAAACTGTAAAGCATTGGAAAATGTTAAAGATCAAAAGGCTTAATTCTATCAAAAATTGGCCGATGATAACAAAATCAAAATTTGACCTAGGTACATGTATTTCCATGATGTATCTGTATACTAAATTTCATTTCAAGATCTACCACTACCAGATGAGCAGGTCGGGCTATATATGATTCTCTATGTTTATTTATCAATGATTGTAATATGTTTTATTGTAATCTAGTAAGCTAATGACTTGTTGTTTTGTTGTTTTTCAGATACAGGTGTAAATAATGAACAGACATTTTCAAAGAGAAAACAGCATTGGTAAGTTTGTTGTCATGGCAACTTACATATCTGTGTGTAATACTATTCAAGTGAATAGCTGCCACTTTGATATTTAGTACCTACATGTATATTTTCAATGCCTAGATACTCATTAGTCTTTGATAGTGTGATACTTCCTGTGTGCAGACAATACGTCGGTTTTGAGATACTTTCCCTTTGTAGAACTCTTCAGCGTGAAGTCTGAAGACACGATTAGCTGACGAAGTATGCAGGAAGGTGGGACTGTTCTTGTTTGATAACTACGCATGTATATGACTATCAGTATTGTTATCAAGATATACCACATTTCAACGTTATTAAACAAATATATCTTGGTATCTTCACCTACTAAAGGACGATTTTCATTCATTTTCACCATGAAATAACTGCTTTACATTTGTAGTAATGCTATACCCTTTGCTAACTTTGGAAAACAGTTCCCACCTGCTTCGTTATGCAATGTCCAAATACGCCTCCAAAAGCAGAAGAGCTACAATCTCAAAACTCACGTATTACATGATGATTTATATCATACATTTTATGAAATGGTAAGGTAACAAACAGTGATACATTTGATATGATCAAAGATACATTTGACTCATTTTTGTATGTCCGTCNNTCTGTCCATCTGTCCGTTAATTTGTTTTTGTCCGGAGCATAACTCTTAAACCGTGCATGATAGATTCATCAAACTTCATACGCATCAAGATCATCTTAAGACGCAGTGCAGTGTTCAAGAACCGTAACTCTAGCTGCAGTATTTACAGAGTTATTGCCTTTTTGTTAAAAATTAAATTTTTCCTTTGTCCGGAGCATAACTCTCAAAC
>JACSZP010077241.1:0-11873 GCA_016161895.1 Pinna nobilis
ATATAATTTTTTCATGTTTGTTTTTTTTTTTTTGTTTTGTTGTTGTTTAACGTCCCACTCAAGAATATTTCACTCATATGGAGACGTCACCGTGTGCCGGTGAAGGGCGACAAATTTTGCCTGTGCTCGGCACTTATGGCCGTAGAGCAGGGAGGGTTCTTTAACGTGCCAACACCTACTGTGACACGGGGCATCGGTTTTTACTGTCTCATCCGAAAGACAGGGACGGCCAACCGCGGAATGGCGCTACGCGGATTCGAACCCCCGACCCTTCGATTGGAAGTCGAACACGCTAACCACTCGGCCACGGAGGCCCCTCAGCATTCAGTGACTTCTCCATAAGAGTGAAACATTCTTGAGTAGGAAGTAAAACAAGAACTACAAAAAAAAAAACTACCAAAGAATTAATTCAGTAGTATGACAGAGTGAAAGTCATTCACAGGCTACAGGTCATGGTTCAAAGAAGCACTCAAGATGCAGAACTGCCAACCATTGCAGAATAAGTTGAATCGTTATGTCTTTACACATCACTGTTGTGAGACCATTTATTGAAAAAATATATGCTTAAGAAATCGTATGAATAAAACCTGTTATGAGAGACGGCCTGTCTTGAAAGACCTCAATCGCATTGCAGAAGGGGCGGGTGTGTTCTCTCAAGACAGATTCCACTGCAGATGCAAGATGTGTTTATACGCCTGTCGATTGACAGGGGATGTATTATGGTATGCTGTTGTCCGTCCTTCCATCTGTCCGTTAACTTTTTTTGTCTGGAGCATAACTCTAAAGCCGTGCATGATAGATTCACGAAACTTCATACACATCAAGACCATCACAAGGCGCAGTACAGTGTCCAAGAACCGTAACTCTAGCTGCAGTTTTTACAGAGTTATTGTCCTTCGTAAAAAATTAATTGTATTCTTTTGTCCGGAGCACACAAATTCGTTGTTTTCATTTTTTGTCATTTTCCCTGTAACAAAACTTGCAACAGGCACATGATGTGCCTCAGAGAGGCTCTTGTTCAATTTATTACCAACAAATTTTTGAAAATTCTATACATGTAGATTATATATACATTTTATGTTCATCTTTCTTTCTTTTAGGTGTACGTGTGGATCTATGACCCAGTGCCAGTCACAACTTTTATCATTGGTCTGTTAATGGGTGAGTATGTCATAGAGGTAAATTCTTAACCCTTTCAACCCCAAGTATCGAAATGGTACTCTCTTTTCTATTGTCTTAGACCAGTCCATTATGATGTGTGGTGTTGAGAGGGTTAGATGACTTTTCAGGTGGTAATACTGTATGGCAGGAAATATGTAGAGCTTCTCCAGTAAACTTTGTAAATGATGACAAATGTATGGTGAATCTCTATGATGTGGGATTATATTTATCTCAAAGTGGATTTACAAATAAGTAGGGGCTGTCATGGCCTAGTGATTATTGTGTACATCTTTGAATCGAGAGGTCTGGGGTTCAAGCCCAGTGTGGTTTTTGGATTAGCCAGTAAATACCGAGGTCTCGTGTCACAGTAGGTGTTGGCATGTTTAAGAACCCTCCCTCCTCTACAGCCATTAGCATGCCGAGCACAGGCGAAGTTTGTTGCCCTTCACCGGCATACAGTGACGTCTCCATATAATTGAAAAATTCTTGAGTGGGATGTTATACAACAATACGAACAACAAATAAGTACATGCAAATGGAAAGAGGTAAAACTTCATTTAACTAACTGAAAAAATCCTGAATGACTCCTGCCTATCTACTCCTGTAGCTACAGTTTTGATATTTCGGAAGTTGTTAGTTGTTTATACACATGATTGAAGTGTTCATGTTTATGGGGGGTTTAAATTTTTTTCAAGTATTGTCAAAATGATAGTAGTTAGATTCTACATATGGAATCATCATTTGTGTCTTGCAGCCTTATTGGTAATTTACTTCCAAGGTTATGAGATTGAAAATTTCCACTGGTATTACTTTGTTGCTTTATATGATTGAGATTTAACAGATTCCGTCATGACTTTGATTTTTTTTTTTACAGTCGCTGGAGCTGCCGCACTGTGTTTGTTTCCCTTGTGGCCGGACTGGATGAGGGGCGGTGTATACTACGTCAGTTTACTAGGCGCTAGTTTTGTAGGATTAATTCTCATGATGGTTATGGGTGAGTTTCACAGTGCCACTAAAATTCTGGCTGATGTAACAAAATACAGTCTAACTTGTTTTAAAACAAAATGCAAGGGGAAATACAAGAATAGCCATACAAAACTCATTTGTATAGAAAAAAAATTTGGGGGGGGGGGGGGGGGGGGGGGGGGGGGGGGGTATAAATATGAGGCAAATAAGTCAGACAATCTTTGAAATCAGTAAGTTTTTAAGACAGGCAAGACTTTCAAGACTACTTTGGAGTGTCACAAGTTTGATGACCTATATGACTGGCTAAAGTTGACCAGTGTAAAAGGATGCCACTTACATTTGGTCAATTCTCATCTAAATCTTGATAGTTTTTAGTGTCAGATGGTCTCCTGAAAGAGATTATCTTTAGGGCAAGATTTTATCGTTTACTATTGTTGCTGTGTTGTTGTTTATGTATATCTGACCAATTTATCTCTTAACTCATATGAATGTGTATGAATATACGGTGGCATGTTTGTGAAGGATTTCAAATAGCGGTCGTATTCTCTGCACCCAGACCATCGAGCATTGAGATTATCTGTGACATGCCGGCACTTTTTCTGACTCGAGACTTCAGTTCTTACCGCCTCATCCAGGAGAAAAAAACAAACGAGAATCCAAACCAGGACCGCTAGATTGAAAGGAGCGCAGGCTACTGTGTAATCAGAAGTAGTGCTATCGCTGTGTATTAAAAACGTGATACGATGAATTTGTATATTTAACAGCTTCCATAGGAACATAATTAACGTCTTTATTAGAAGGCATTCTTCATTTCGTACATCACATGGTAATTTCTTTATTTATCATTGGGTAACGACATTAATACTGTTTAGTGTAGAAATCATCTGTCCTTGACTACGGGATTACTATACGTAGCAATGGGATTATACCTAGGTATAGTCCTCCACGAAAGCCCATGTGATGTCAATAGCTCTGCCAATGACGTAACGTCTTGCAACAGAGTGCTTGCAGCGAGAGGGTTAAGTGATTTTCATTTGTTGATTTCATTGCAATATCCTATGGCTCAAGTTTCAAGTTAATATAAAACTATTCATTATTTCTTTTTCTTGGAAAAACCACAAGTGATGTGATGTACTAAATCTATTATGGACCACTCCCTCGGGAACAGATCTCCTATAGTGTTGTCTGGTTTAGAAATAGTACCCTCGCCTTACGGCTCAGGTACTATACCTCACCAGACAACAATATAGGAGAACGGTTCCCTCGGGAGAGGTCCATAATAGATTAATAGAGATTGACTAGTTCTATTAGGGACACAGCGAAAAAAAGAAAAATAAGTCTTTGTGACCAGGTGGTCTTTAAGTACAGGTGATCACTAAAGCAAGTTTTACTACACAGGACCGGCGGAAGCAATTTGACTTTAGGAGGCTGACCTACAATATAACAGAGACGTATATAACACATGTTTGAATATAACACAGGACCTAGCCCCCCTGCTTCCGCCGGCCCTGCTACACATGCTGATATTTAACAAAGTTAATCGTAGCATAACAATGAGGTTATATTACATTTGCATTTTTTTGTTTCATTTTCCAGTGCGGAGTATTTTGTTCGGAGTTCTCTGGTTGTTCACGTTAGGGACTCTTCATTTCTGGTTGTTACCGAACTTGACGGAGGATGTCGGTTTCTTCGAATCATTCAAACCCACGTACACATATAGCATATATGGCAAAAAAGACTCCGAAAAGGAGGACAGTAAGAAAAATAAGGACAAAAGTAAAAAAGGATCCGATAAGAAAAAAGGTGACAAAACAGAATCTGAAAGTGAAACTAACGATCAGGAACAGGGGTACGAGATGGTACAGAAAGAGGATGTGGAGGAGGGGGAGGGGGGAACAGAAGAGGAAGAGGATGGCGGAGAAGAGAATAATGAGGATTTATCTGAGGAGATGGACGGAGAGGGCGATGAGGAAGACGACCAGGAAGAGGAAGAAGATAATGAGCCAAAAAAGACCAAATAAAAACCCAGGATCTGAATGTTCATCATGTCGATGTTGTAAAATGTGTTCATTTTTACGACGGCTTCTGTTACTTTAAAAAAAAACAAAAAAAACAGGAAGTGGTTGAATACAAAATTTGAACCATATTTTCAGATTTATTTGAGGTTTTTTTTAGATTCACAAATTTGGTAGAAATAACGAGGTACAGACTGAGAAAATGGTCCAATAGAACCATGGTATGAAAATTTCATTTTCTTTGGGATCATTTATGGTTTTTTTTATTCTTGTACTATAACCAAAAGTTATCATGCAATAAAGGGGAAAAGGAACTGTAAGAATTACTGAAACTTGTTATTCATTATTTATTTTATCACAATAAATTGATTAGATTACTGAGAAGGTATGAGAGAAACATCACTTGTGGGATCTTTGGTTATAACGAGTCTTACAAAGGGAAATTTTAGAAAGGGGACAAGACTCACAAATTTGTACCAAGACCGAGACTATGAATCTTTGCCTGGAGTTGCACTTAAACCATCCCGAACCGATCATGAATGATCTGGGGGCCACTCTAGCCTAGTGGTTAGTATATTGGCCTTCTGATCATGAGGTTGTGGGTTTGAATCTAAGCCACACTGAAGTGGCCAGTTTCGTGTCCTTTGGATGAGACGGTGAAGACTTAAGTAAAGTTCCATGTCACAGTAGGCATCAGCATGTTATAGAACCCTCCCTGCCTGACAATCATAAGTATCGAGCATATGCCAAATTGTCGCCCTTCACCAGCACATGGTGATTTCTACATGTACGTGAAAGATTCATGAGTGGGATATTGGTACCCCCAGGTCCCCCCTCTAGATCCGCGCATGTCAGTCATACATGTAAAAATAGACATTAAAAGCCTTTACAATGTATCAGAGATGCAAGCACATTATGACTGAAAAACATTGCAAGTAAAACTGAACACCAATGAAGAAAAAATACATGTAACCTTCACAGTCAAAATTTTTATTCATATTTTTAATAGCAGTATCACTTTCACATAACTGAATATGTTGTTTATAAATTTGTTCATTCTTTGTTCACAAATGTTCATGAATGACATAAATGATTTATTTCAACAAAAAGTACAGTAAGAGCTCCAATGTTCCTGTGGTCTTTTTCACATAGAATCTAGCAAACACAGTATAAACAAAAACGCACACACAAGTCTTGAGTGTAAGGAATTTTTATATCGATTGTATTTTTAAAAAAAATCACAATCCCATTTAAATATTCTTCTCTTACATCTGATTTCATCAGAACTGGGCCATTTTATTGTAAAATGTACAAATATGATAAATTGCTCACTTATGATTACAAGTCATTTTTGGTAAGACCTTTTGATTAAAAAAAAAGCCCCTGAACTTGCGACTTTCAATAGCTCCTAAGAAGCTTTTCTCTGCTTTTACATACATTTTGCATTATGTTTTTTGAAAGAGAGGTGACAACATTTTACAACCTAATTTCTACATTAGTATTACGTTTTGCTGAGCTGACACTAGAAAGACATCAGGTAACCATGCTAGAAAGACATCAGGCAACCATGCTAGAAAGACATTCAGGCTTTCATACAATCACCGAGTCCCAGAAGATAAGCTTTGAATTTAAAGTAAATATCAAGTGGATTCTGTTACTCTAATGCCAACAATATAAAGATTTTCTGACCTTCAGAGCAGTTCTACTTACACTTAAATTAACTAACAATGGCTGGTCACCTTGGAAAATGAACAGGGATGCTAAAACAATTTTCACAAGTGGTAAACAAAGAAAAAGAAAAAGGCACTGTGGTTTTAAATTTCTTTTCAATGTTTTCAACAAAAACAAACAACCACAGATATGACTTCATGATTTTGACCTATGACCTTATTACATGTACATGTAGCTTGAGCTATGATCAAGAGAAGGTCATACAAGGTTCAAACATACATACAAATACATGTAGGTATTAATCTACAAACAGCATTTTCAACATTTGAAAAGGTTATGGTATGGTATGGTATTGTTATTTAACATCCCACTCAAGAATATTTCACTCATAATTACTCTTACACTTATAATAACTCATGGAGAAATCTCTGTGTGGCGGTGAAGGGCTACAAAGTTTTCCTATGCTCGGCACTGCTGGCCGTAGAGCAGGAAGGGTTCTTTAATGTGCCAACACCTACTGTGAAATGGGACCTCGGATTTTAAAGTCTCATCTGAAAGACAGGGACGGCCAACTGTGGAGTGGCACTACGCGGCTCGAACCCCGATCTTTCGATTCGCAGTCAAACAGGCTAACCACTCCGCGATATTGTTGTTTAATTTCCAACTCAAGAATCCTTCAGTTAAATGAAGAAGCCAGTTAAGTGCAAAAAATTTGGTCCATATTCAGCCCTTATGACCATAGAGCAGTGAGGGTTCTTAAACCCTTTCAACACCAGAGACCAAAATAGACTGGTCCAGACATTGGAAAGGAGCATACCATTCTGATACTTTGAGTTGAAAGGGTTAACATGCCAATAACTACTGTGATATAGAACCTCGGTTTTTACTGTCTCATCTTTTTAAAGGATGAGGAAACCAACAGCAGTGTAGCATAGATTCAAATCCACGACAGCATGAGCAAAACGAAACAAGTCTCGTTTCACAGTAGGTGTCGGTGATCTTAAGATTTCTCTCTGATAAATGGCTCCAAGTGCCTATCATATGTTAGATGAGCTATTAAACAAAACCAACAATAGTTCTTAAAAAAAACTGTCCGAACCCTCAACCTCAAAATCAGAAGGCAAACATGCTAACCACTGAGCCACGATAGTGACAGGTTACTTTTAAAACCGTTATGCCTGTAATTTCAATAGCTTAAGAAATGGTAAAATAACAAGTCTCATACCACAGCAAACCTCAGTATATTACAGGTCTTATTCTGATTAATGATTCCAAGTTTCAAAACAAAGGCCAAATTTGTAGTGTTTCAATGGCATTCATTGACATCTCCATTAAATTGAAAGAATCTTGGGTGGGACGTTACTCAACAACAACGCCAATAGTTGACAATAAAAACACATCATTATGTCTGGTTTTTGGCTTCACCTTAAATCATGAAATTAGAAATGTACATTTACATGGAAAAAAAATGCTCCCTGCATGTAACAAATGAAAGTCACTCAACAGAGATTATGGATAAAAATAATATTGCATGCATTGTTCATAAATTTCAATGCCGAGCAGTTTGTTAGGTTCAGTCAAGCCTCAATTCCGTGACCAGCTGCTTAAGTTGAGTGGCTGCTTGAAAACCCTTTCAACACTGCAGACCATCACAGACTGGTCCAAGACAATAGAAAAGTGGACACCAGTTTGACACTACTTCAGTGAGAGAAAGATGTAAAAATGTAGGTTGTGTATGATCTTGTCATAAAAAGGCAATCGACAAATGAATCACAAGGAATAAAAACAATATGAATCTGACAATACACAAACAAGTTTTATGTTTTCACCATGTTATGATACTCGGGAAATGACATACATTGGGCCTCACCTATAAAAGAAACCGACAGTACTCTACGATTACAAAGCTCACCTTGAGAGGGACATTTTGCCATTAAAAAAATATCTTTTTAAATAGCAAATATGTAGGCCTAATATATACATTGTGTATGTTATTGTTACAATCAAATTCACTTGCAACAAAAGTCTCGGAGTGTTAAATTAAGTAAGTTATTTCAATATTTCGTTGTTTCAGGTTAACACACACTGAAGGCACTGAAGACTCATTTTAAGATTTCATTTGTTTTAATAACTAGAAATTTTGTGTTCCTGACTTTGCAATTTTTGATTTCCCTGTATAACCTATATTATATTAAAATACATGTACATATAATATATATAATACAGTCAAACCTGTTTTAAGAGACCGTCCAAGGGAAGGAGCAAAAACAGGTGACAGGTGGTCTCTTAATTCAGGTGATTTATATAGGAAAACTCAATTTTGGGAACCACTCATTTAGATCACATAAGACAGGTAGTCCTTTAATTCAGTGGGTCGCTAAGGCAGGTTAGACTGTATATAATATATGATTCAATATAAACTCACTTTTCCAAATCTTCTTTCCTGATCATTCAAGCATAAAATATAGGTCACAGCCAGCATCTGTAAAAAAGGGATGCAACTTCTCATCCCAAGATGCACCATCTTTCATCCATGTTTCACTTATACTTTATGAGGAACGGACCTAATAACTGAAAATTCTTAACCTACTTATTCAGCCGTTAAATATAGGTCACAGCCATCACCTGTACATTGTAACACAGATGCATCGCTTCATCCCAAAATGCACCTATGCATCAAATTTCATCCCTGTAGCACTTATAATTTGCCAGATACTAGCCATACCCAAACTAATTAATGCAATCATTTAGCTAAGAATATAGGTCACAGCCAGCATCTGTAACATGAATGTAACTCCTCATCCCAAGATGCAAGACGAGCAAAAAAAGAGGATTTGCATTTTAAGCAAATGTTTTTTCAAGGCACAAAACCATAATTTACATCAAGTACAAATGTTAGTACAAATGTAGTAGCATAGGGGGGGGGGTGTCATATTTTCTTCCAATACATTGACACAGGACTGTTACAAAATAATCAGGAGTATCATATAGGGAGCAAATAAAATAGCCAAAACTTTTTTCACAAATTTATAAAAATTTCAGCATTTTGCCACAACAGCAGTGAAGTATAGACGCTGGTGAATAAACAAAATGGCAGAATTAGATTGACTTAAATTATCTGCTGCCAATGTTTGTAACAAATCTCATGTTATGAAATATTTTTTTCTCAAAATCTTTCAAATTTTACCACATGGAATAAAATAAATATGAAGACTACCTGACAACAAATCTTGATTTAAAATGAATTTCATGATCACTAAATTTCTTCACATCCTCTATCACGTGTCTGGATTGAGGTACCAGCTCTTCGTTGTGGAGAAGTTATGAAATGGTGTCTGTGCTAATGCTCCAACATCAATACTGGCCACCATTCTGTTGACCTGCAAGAAAAAAACATAAACCAAGCTAAATTATTTGCTGTTATTTTGTTGTTTATAAGGTCACTCTCTCTAGAATGCATTATCTTATATTATATACCGTATACAACTAAGGTCCAGTATAACAGAAGAATCTAGGTGTTGGCATGGTAACCGATCCTAACTGCTCTACAGCCATTATAAAGTGCTGAGCCTAAGCAAAATTTGTTGCCCATGGCTAAAAGTGACGTCTCTATTTATGTGAACATTTTTTAGGTGGGATGTTAAACAACAATACCACCAACCAACCGAAGTAGTGTTTACAGGGAAATTTTTGCCCCCATTTTATTTTTGCCCCTTTTGTCCTTATTGTCAGTGGATGAATTCAAAACTGGGTGAATTCAAAATGATAAATTCATTGAATAGATTTAGGACGAGAATTGGTGAATTTAAAAGGGGGTAGACCTATTTGAAAGTGCATTAGGGCTAAAATAACATGGGGCAAAAAATATTATTTAATACCATGAAAATATTTATCATCAAACCTGTTTTAAGAGACTGACCAAGGGAAGGAGGAAAGAGGGTCATGCTCAACAGGTGGCCATTTAATTCTTGTGATTAAATTAGGTAATTAAGTCTTTTTTGGGAACTATACATTTAGATCTAATAAGATACTGTCAATCCAGAAATTTTTCGCAAAATGTTATTTTGGCAAATCAATAGTAATATTTTTGCATATGTAAATGTTTACTTAGTAGTTAAAGCTATATTGCGCATATCAAGGTCATTTTAGAATATTTAGCCAGAACTTTATTTTTGGGAGTAAGTGCTCTCACGTAAATACGCAAAAATAAGATTCTCGCGAATAAAACCAGATCTACAGTAAGTAAACCTTTAATACAATAGGTCACTAAGGCAGGTCAGACTGAATTGCCCTAGAACTATGTACTGTCAAACCTGTTTTAAGAAACTGCCTGGAGGAAGGAGCAAAAAGAGTCACATATGACAGGTGGTCTCTTAATTCAGGTGATTTATATAGGAAAAAAACATTTTGGGAACCATGCACAGATGGCAGAGAAGATTGCAAAAAACTATTCTTAAGTTTCACAGCAAGTTTCTTGTCAACATCTGCATTTAAAGACAATTATGTAACATCAGTATGCTTTTTACCTGCATAAGCAGTTCCAACACATGGAGTCTATGACAATGGTCCTGGAACACTTTCACGATGGCCTGAATGAACCAGCTCCCCTCATTGATATCTCTGTATGACACGTGACCTGCGAATACCGGAAACCAAATTCAGTGAACATTTATATTCTACAAGTATAAGAAATTCGTAAACCATGCTTGTAAAACATGTTGTTGTTGTTGTATTGTTGTTTAACGTCCCACTCAAGAATACTTCACTCATATGGGGATGTCACTGTGTGCCGGTGAATGGCGACAAATTTTGCCTATGCTCGGCACAGCTGGCTGTAGAGCAGGGAGGGTTCTTTAACGTGCCAATACTTACTATGACACGGGACCTCGGTTTTACCATATCATCCAAAAGACATGGAAAGCCAACAGCAGCACGACACCACACGGATTCAAACCCCGGATCCTTCGATTCGTAGTCAAACACGTTAACCACTCGGCCACGGCGGCTCCTGTAAAACATGTAACATCTGCTCATACTTTTTGCAGTATGGACCTTGAAAACTCGAACGCCGATCTCTCAAAGTTCTTGATCATTCGAAGTAAATCTACGGTGCCAATTTTTAGTCTTAAACAAATTTAGTCTCAATCTTATGAATGTTGGCGTCGAAATTTTGAACTCTCGAATAAATTTTACAGTGGAGGCAGGGGACCTTGGTTTTTACCGTCTCATCTGAAAGACAGGGACGGCCAGCCGTGGAGTGGCGCTGTGGGAATCGAACCCCGGACCCTCCGATTCGAAGTCGAACACGCTAACCACTCGGCCACGGAGGCCCCCCAAACACTGATGTAAAGTTTCAAGTTTTGGACTACATGATACTTGACACTTTGTGCCACTGAGCAGTAAGGGATCATTATTATGCTGTCACCAACTGTGACATAGACCCCCTCCCTGCTCTATGGCTATAGGTGCCGAGCATTGGCTATATTTGTTGCCCTTTACCAGCACATGATGACGTCTCGATATAAGTGACAGGTTCATCGAGTGGGACGTAAAACAAAAAAAAAAGCAACCAACACATTCACAGAAGACATATTTCATTACCTGGATATGTAGAATAAGCAAGAATAAAGTCTTGATGATTTGCAGCCAATCGTACAGGATTTTGTTGATTAAGCAGTGGCGTTGTATTCTGGACCACTTCAGATGAGAGCCGATTGACCACCACAGTATCAGTGTGTCCAGTGTCACCGTGAGTGTCCAGAGCCGACCATGTGTGTACACTGTCTGCAAAACCTCGTCTTCCAATCCTCTCTGTAATGCAAATGAGACAATTTTGCACAAGGTCAAATGTCACAGTCATAAGGTCAAACATAAAAGGTCACAATCCAAAAGTCAACATTTAAGTTGATACTGGATAGTATTAAATGAATGGTGTTGTCCTCTAGAATAAACACGTAAAATATCAATGCTATATCATTCAGCATGTAAAATTAGGGGATAACCTACCAGTAATTTCAGATTTGCGGCAGTATATCGGTGATTATACTGCCGCAAATTGAG
>JACSZP010077274.1:0-10887 GCA_016161895.1 Pinna nobilis
TGTACAAGTAATAATCAGCTATGGTCAATAAACAAAGACTGATAATTGGATTAAATTTGTACAAGTGTAGAGAGATGAAACTCTTATTGTTAATTACAATTACAGTTTTCATGTGCTTGATTTTTTTTTGTACCATAACTGTTAAAGTCACAACCTTCAAATTTTCTATTTGAAACCCTTTAGATAAAGTCCAAATGTTGACGCACATCAGTGTCCAAGTTGGGGAGGGGGCGGGATATGAGGGATCCAAAATGTGTCTTGTTTTCTATAACATCCTTAATTTGTTATTTAATTCAGGCGATATCTTCAGAGGTCAAGAGGACTGACCACTTGTTGAGTAATTTCACCCAGAAGTTGCCCAGAGAGGATTTACGTTTGATGAGCCCCGCAATGTATCTGCGGGTTTGTGGTGCTCCTGTTGTGATAATAGATAGATTTTTATATGAACAGTTTGCGTATTGTCCTATGCTGGATGGAGATGATAGGTAAGTTACATCTTATTGTCATGTTCTTATTCTTCTTCTCTCTGAATCAAACATACAGTCTAACCTGTTTTAACAGACCGTCCAAGGGAAGGATGAAATCGGGTCACATATGACAGGTGGTCTCTTAATTCAAATGATATACATAGGAAAAATTTGATTTGGGAACCACTCATTTAGGTCACATACTGTAAGACCGGTTTTTCTTTAATTCAGTGGGTTGCTAAGGCAGGTAAGACTGTAATTATAGTATAACCTGCATCAGCAACCTTCTGAATTAAAGGACACTCCAGGGTGGCTGCAGAAAACAATCTGACCAATCAAAAGTTGTTATAAACAACAAGCACTCTTTGATGACATTGATTAATGCTGGGATTACATGGATGAGACAGTATAAACAGAGGTCCTGAGCATATGCAAATTTAGTCGCCCTTCATCAGCACACACCGATGTTTCCATATAAGTGAAAGATTCTTGATTGGGACTTTAAACAACATCACATGTTTCATCTTAAAGACAGGGACAGCCAACACCCTCATAATCCGAAGGCAAACACGCTTAGCACTAATATTAACTTCTTTTTCATGTTATGTATAATCAAAATAATTATATTTCAGAGCAAAAGAAATAAAGAAAGCAGCAGCGGATATGTTAGAGAAACAACGGCTAGGTCTGGACGGAGAACAGATTGAGAAGCTGACCATGGTACAAATTATAATTAGATCTTTGTGTAGTTTGTGTTGTTGTTACCATTGTTGCTTAATGTCCTTTTATATCTGAATGATGGCAATTGAAAAAATATATCTAGGATCTAGAATTATGATAAAGTTAACTTATTAGGTCACCTGAGTAAACTCAGGTGACTTATTGCCATCTATTCCTGTCTGTTGTCGTGCGACGTACATCGTGCGTAAACTTTTAACATTTTTGACTTCTCAGAGACCAGTGGGTCAATTTCAACAAAATTTGCCAGAGATCAACAATGGGTGATGCAGACTCAAGCTGGTTCAAACCATCCCCCTGGGTCCGAAAATGGCCCTGCCCTAGGGCCAAAAAGGTTCAAATTTTGCAACTTTAAAAAATCATCTTCTGTGAAAGTACCTTATATGCTGATTTCTGGAACATAGCATCCTTTTGAGGTGTAGAGTCAAATTTGTTCAAGAGAAGGCCCTGGGGTCATTTTGGCGCTACCTTTGGGTTAAACATTTTCCACAGGGTTACTACAGGATTTCACCTTATAGACATCCTATCGAGTACCAGTGGGCTAATTTCAACAAAATTCATTACTCAGGTGACCGTTAAGGCCCCTTGGGCCTCTTGTATTTATATTGAACACCGTCAATAACTGTGTATGATCTATCACTGCCACTTTAAAGTAATCCATGGACTAGAAGAATTAATCTATTTCTCTTTCACTTTCAGCACTGGCATGAGAAGTTCCATCAGTTCAGAAGAATTGCATTTTTCTTTGTGAAGGGATTACAGCTTTTTAATGAAGAGAGGTATTTTCACATGTTTTGTTTTGTTTCAAACATAATTCCATTATTTCTTTTTATTCTGCTTTTCGAGATCTTGTGAAAAAACACCTTCCATCAAACCTGCCATAGCCACCCACTGAATTGAAGGACTACCTGCCTTATCAGACCTTAATGTATGGTTCCCAAAATAGCTTTTTTTAGACAAATTACCAGAAGTAGGAGACACCCTGTCATATTTGACCAGTTTTGCTTGCTTTGAAGATGGTCTCTGAAAACAGTTTAGACTGAAGACCACCCTTACTGCTCAATTAGTGCCAAGCATATGTCAAAATTTGTAGTCTTTGAAAAGGATTTGATTAAATTTTATATAAAGGGAAGATTCTCGAGTTTGGAAAAAATAGATTGATAAAAAAAAGGTAGAAGCAATATACAAGCAGTTATATTGATCATTTGTTTTGCTTGACCTGAATCTAAATGTTGTAGGTTACTAGTAGTTATTGTATGATTGGACTCTTATACCATAGTTCTCTCAGATCACATGTTTTATGCTGAATTGGTGGATTTGGTATTATTTTTGCCACTTATGGTTTTTGTACATCAATTATTTCAATGACACACAAGGAGTGACCAGTGGGATTTGATGAACATTATTTTCACAACTTAAGGTTTTAATATTCAGTTTATTTCAATGACTGTTGTAATGACCATGTGTGAAGAGTGTGTGATCTGGATCAAGACCAGAGCTTGTGCACCTGCAGCATCAATTCTTTGGTTGGACGTTAGTCAACAACAGTTGCATGCTAATTTTGATAACCATCCTATTTCTATTGTAGATACGAAACCGCACTGCCATATCTAATACACACTTACTCACAAAACCACATATTGATAGAGAAGTCATGTCAGATGAGAGGACTGCAGGAGAAGTTAGTGAACTTTTACAGACGTCAGTGTTTACTGGTAAGGTTGGATATGTCCTATAGGTTAGACACCACTAAATAGTTTTTCACTGGCGACTTTGTTAACATTTCATCAAACATCCTATGTTTCCAACGTTTCAATGAATATAGACCATCTATCAATTTGTAGGCTGTCCCTTCCTTAAACCTTCAATAAGTTAAAAACCAAAGGTTGATCCTTTCAGTTTTTCATTTCACTACGTATCCAACTTTCAGGCCACCCCCATATTTGCAGAAAAAAAGGCAGAAAGTTTTGACACTTGCTTAAACCTAATCCAAGAGATCCAAAAATTCCAGTTTTCAACAATTAAGTAATTTCACATTCTTTTTTTTACCGTTTATTGGACATTTTTCAATCAAAAGAATTGCATTATACACCAATCAGATGACCATTAGCAACCAACATACCAGCTCTTCTCTCCCTACACCTTCTTAACCAACCAAATTGCCCCTTATTCAGTAGGGACTGACCCGTACCTGCAAATTAGATGAAACCTCCAAGTAAATCTGTCATTTTTTTTTTATATATTTGTGATACATAAACTTGCTCATTTCTTTACAGCACCTGAATGATAAAGCTACACATAATTTTGAGAATCAAGAAAACGTGGCAGGAAGTTTGGAGTTGATGAACAATCTGGTGGTGCCATGTTTATCAATGTTGTTGACATCGGGCTACCAGGATGATACATGTGCCGCAGAGGAAATGCGTGAAAAATGGTGCGCCTTTCTGGGACAGGAGATTGGTGGTAGGTGGTCTTACATAATATCTAAACAGATGTAGGGAACTTCAGTGTTCTCTGATTAGCAGGTCCAGGTTCGAGCCACGTAGCGCCACTCAACGGTTGGCCATCCCTGTCTTTCGGATGAGACAGTAAAAACTGAGGTCCAGTGTCACAGTAGGTGTTGGCAGGTTAAAGAAGCCTCCTTGCTCTACGGCCAGCAGTGCCGAGCATAGGCAAAATTTGTAGCCCTTCACCGGCACACGGTGACGTCTCCATATGAGTGAAATATTTTTGAGTGGGACGTTAAACAACAATACCATACCTTACCTGCCCAATAATGTAATGTACTCACCAATCTAAAAGCTCAACAAGCTTAACCTGGGAACATTTCTTATGATGCATTGAAAAGATGAGTTTTTTAACACCTGCACTAATTATCAGGTGCTTTAGTCCCATCTCAAAGATCAGTTTGAACTATTAATAAAGATCTCAAACTGCATAAAATATAGGCCTCAACATAGATTGAAATTTCTAATGCATCATATTAGTTTCGCGTTATTTGATTGGTCAGTGACATGGCAATTGATAAAAGTAGGACATCTATGCATATCAGCAGTTTCTGACAAGATACTAAAGAATCAATGCTAAGATAATGTAAGGAGCATTAGAATATCATGTGACTGTTTTACAAAAACTGACAGGGTATCATTGAATGCCCTGTCAGAAATGTCCGTTTCACCGCTCGGCTAAGGCCTCGCCGTGAAACTTCATTTCTGACAGGGGATTTGTCCATACCCTGTCAGTTTTTATAAAACAGTCACATGGTAACCCTTAATTGCGTTGTTGTATAACATCATCAAATTAGGGAATCTTTCATTGATATTGAGATGTCATCAGTTGCCAATCAAGGGGAGGGCGGGGGTAACCACTGCCTGGTAGTTAGTGTGTTTGCTCTCTGATACTGAGGTCATGGGTTTGAATCCATGCCCCACTACAGTTGTCTTTCCCTGTCCTTCGCATGAGACAGTAAGAAACAAGGTCCTGTGTCACAGTAAGTGTTGGCCATGTTAAAGAACCTGCCCTGCTCTGTGGCCATAAGTGCCGAGCATCGTCTACATTTAAGTGAAAGTTTCTTGAGTGGGATGTTAAATGACAATACAACACACCAATGAAGGGCTTCAAATTTTTGCCTCTGCCTGTTAGTATTGTGAAATAGGACTACTGTCTTTTCTGTTTCCTCTCCAACATTTGATGCATGCCTAAGGTTGATACTATTGATACTTACAATGCAAACTTCCCTCGATCCTGGATCTTACATAGCTTAATTTAATATCAATCAGTTATATTTGTAGAATTGAATGCATGTTATTTTGATGCTAGGTTGAATGGCAGGGATTTCAATAAGTTTCAAAATTGGGAGGCAAATTTGCAAAAGTAAAACTGGAGATTTAGATAAGGTTCATTATTCCATTAAAGCTTGTATATTTGTAGATAAAGTAGCCTATGAAAGAAAGATAGTAAGTGGATAACTTAATCGTGTACTAGCTACTAATGAAAACCAGGGCCTCCATGGCCGAGTGGTTAGCGCTTTCGACTTCAAGCCGAGGGTCCGGGGTTCGAATCCCACAGCGCCAATCCACGGTTGGCCGTCCCTGTCTTTCCAATGAGACAGTAAAAACTGAGGTCCCGTGTCACAGTAGGTGTTGGCACGTGAAAGACCCCCCCCCCCCCCCCCCCCCTGCTCGACGGCCATCAGTGCCGAGCACAGGCAATAATTTGTCGCCCTTCACCTGCACACGGTGACGTCTCCATATGAGTGAAATATTCTTGAGTGGGACTTTAAACCACAACGCAACAACAACAACAACTAATGAAAACCCTGGAATGGCAATACTAACTCTTATTCTCATTTTATCTGATGTTTCAGAGCAGAAGATAGAGAAGTTACAAGACTTTCTCTCAAAGTTGTTTGAACCGCCATCTGAGAACAAAGTGGCTCACATCCCTAGTGCCACAGCCAGCGACTTAAAAAAGCTATATGACAACTACCTAGATGTGATGAACATTGCATATGAGAGCGGTTATATTGACAGGGCTGCGGAGAGCAAGTAAAGGAGTCAGTCCTTACCATGAAGGAAAAGTTCATTCAAGCATTACTTCATTCACACATGCCGAAAAAAAGGATGCATTAAACATAGCGCAAGTCATTCAAACTGACCTCTCCAGGTTGTGTTTGGTTGTCATGGTTACATAGATGTGATGGTACACTAATTAACCAGACTGATCATGACAAATGACCGGCATGTTGTTGTGAAGCACAAAATATAAGTAGGATATACTGGCCCGTGCCACTGTGATCACACATGTCACACCAGGCCTACCACAGAAAGCCACAGTCAGCTGGTGGCTTAGTCAAATCCTTCAGAAATATGATGTTCTACAGCAAGCTTATACATGAACAGATTCCTCGAGTCTGCTTCAAAAAGACATACATTGTACCCTCACTTATTTGTCCATTATTGACTCTTTAATTTCACATCTAAAGTCATTGACTTTGGAAATGACACCAGGATTTAGTTAATTTTCTACTGTTAAAATTTTTGGTGTGTGGAAAACCACGATAATATGCGTTTAAGGCTATATTCAGTTGTCAATTTACAATCTGTATGAACCATACTGGATAAGTACTAGTATTCCATTGTCAAAGAATTGATGGAATTTTTTTAATACAGAAATACTACTGTTGTTTTATTAAACAGTGATTAGAGTAACACCAGCACTTTATTTACATTGTGATATTGTCATGTTATAAACATATAGCATATCAGATGTTCAATGGCATACTTTTAAACACACAACTTTTAAAATTTGTTTTATACTTGTACTTGAACCTAGATGCAGATGCTTGTGTTTTGATTTTCTCAAATTTCCTACGGTATTTCAGTCATGACACTGGGAGAATCTGTTCTTGGAAGTTCCATCCGGGTTAAAACAAGGTTTAAAAAATCTACATACCCACTCTCATGGATGGCCAAATAATAGTTTTGGTCATGTAAATTGACAAAAAAAAAAAAAAAAAAGAAGTAACTCAGCTGTCTAGTGCTACACCACTGAAAGTTAGGATGTTTAAAATTAGTCTACTACTGATTAAAAATTACACTAATTACTCATCTGAAATACAATGTTATGTCACCAACAGAATCTAATCTATAAATGTATTAAAGTCTGATTTCGTTATTCAAGCTTTGAAATTAGACAGTATCTACTTCACAAATATTTTCAACAAGTTCAAATATCCAGGCTGGGAAATGATTTTAAATGATACCCATGGCAAGTTTGTATACATTCCAGGTATTATCACAAGATTACCTGTTGTTTTGTAGGTTAACATATCACTCCTTAACTCTAACAGGTTTCTTAGTCAATTTCTTAACTATATCAAATTTCAAGATACAAAACACCTATCAGATCAAATGCTTTTGTCTCTACCTATTAATGTTGATAGTTCACTATGTCATTAACTTATTTGTAATGGTGATTCGCTATGCCATTATTTTGTTATTGATGGCAATTCACTATGCCAATAACTTGCTTGTGATGGTGATTGTCTATCTCATTAACTTGTCAGTGTAGGTGATTCACTATGCCATTAACTTATTTGTAATGGTGATTCACTATGCCATTATTTTGTTAGTGTAGGTGATTCACTATGCCATTAACTTGTTAGTGATAATGGTGATTGTCTGTCTCATTAACTTGTTAGTGTAGGTGATTCACTATGCCATTAACTTGTTAGTGATGGCCATTCACTATGCCAATAACTTGTTTGTAATGGTGAATGTCTATCTCATTAACTTGTTAGTGAAGGTGATTCACTATGCCATTAACTTGTTTGTAATGGTGATTGTCTATCTCATTAACTTGTCAGTGTAGGTGAATCACTATGCCATTAACTTGTTAATGATACTGGTGATTCACTATATAGTGAACTTGTTGGTGATGTGAATCACAATGTCTTGATTCTGTTGAAACTTCCAATTTATCTTATATGTCTTACGTTTTAATAATATTATTTTTTGGCATTGCCATCATGATACTAGGCCACCAGGTTTTATGAGGAGGCCCTTGATGATCTCTGTCATGGATAGTATAAGTGGCACATCATGCTTTGTAAATGGCATACACATTAATTTAATTCCATTTCTTTTATATCACCAGAAATCCTCATGATATGACTAATTGGGATAGTTACTACATTCACAGCTTAAGAACGAGTCACAAATTTTCGAATGCTCAGGATATATGGCTGAGTCTAATGAAAACTGAAGGCTTCCAGGATGTACACACATGTATATTAAACTCTCATAATACACATCACATTAGCCAAGTATGGTAACATTTTCTACTTGCATAACATGGTTGTTGTCGATTTCTGAAGCTCAGAATACAACGTTAGGATATTTTACTTGATTTTGTCAGTTGTTTTATTTCCATTTTATTTATTTCTCCCCTAACAGTCCAGGAGGATGAGTTTTGTTTGTTTTACTTCACATTTGATGGGAGTGTGAAGTTCTCTATTAGTAACCAGCTTGCCTTATGTACATAGTGTATAGATTTTCTTCTCTGAAACAATGGTTCAACGCATAAACGATGACAATACATGATAATGACTTCTGTTTTCTTTTAATTATAGCCATCTATTAGGCCAAAAATAAAAAATTGTTTGTTTGATGTAAGCGGACCGACTCACATAAAAAACTAAAAAAAAAACACCGACCCAATTTTTTTTCTTTGTTTTGTACATAATTTTTTTTATCGTGAAAAAAAATCCAGAATACAGAACTGTCTGATTTATACTTTGAAATCCGCCTCAGTTTGCTTTCATTTTAGTGAATCCCAAATATAAAAAGGTTGACATACCCACTTTCGAAAATCTGGATAGGGTTACATCAAACAAACATTTTTTTTTTTTTTTGGCCTTATGGTATATGTACATTGTTCTAGCATTTGAGAGCTGTTGTGATTATGTTTAGTGTGGTCACTTCTGATTGTGAGTTCTTAGGTTTGAATTCTTGCTTCGGGCTAGACTGGTTCCTGTTCTTCATGGATGGACAGTAAGAATCAAGGTCTCATGTCACAGTTTGTGTCGGCACATTAAAAAACACTCACTGCTTCAATGAGCAAAGCGTGGAGCATAAGCCAAGTTTATAGCATACAGTGACGTGTCCATATACGTAGAAGATATTTAAGTGGAACGTTAAACAACCAACCAACTAGTATTTGATGGTGATGGAATTCCATCAATCTACAATCATGAACCACAGAAATCCAAGAGATGGGAGCAGGTGTTAAGAATTAGTATGCATCCCCTATAAATCGGTCATATTCGCTGTGAGTCCATAATCAAACGAATAACATGTTCCTGGCCCGAAACCACCAGAAAAACTCGAGTTCAAACTCAATACTCAGCTCAACTGTTTTTTGCCGATTCTGAGCTAAACACAAGCAAATTAAGTGTTAAATGCATTTCAGCATATGTATTAACCTCACATTATTCAAATATCAGTAATAATTTGTATAAATCAGTCAGATGTATTGATAAAAAGTTTCAGTATGTTACTCAATGTTTGAATACATTCTCAAATTGTTTTATGTTTTATTTTTACCTGATTGATTAAATAAGGAGAAACAAACTGTTACTGATATTTGAGCTGCATGATGTTAATGCACAAGCTAAAATGCATTTAACTCATAATTTACCTGTAATATATCTAGTTCAAAATTAAAGAAAAACAGTTGAGCTGAGTACATTTTATGAGCGAGTTTTTTTTAGGTGATTTTGGGCCCTTGCCTCAACAGATGAAACAAATTAACAACCAATGCCAATGAGGTTTTTGTTATTGTTGTGTTGTTGTTTAACTTTTCATTCCTGAATCTTTCACTTATGTAGTTTTTTTCATTGAGTATACAGTATGCTGTATGAAAAGGGGGGGGGGCGTCTTTACGGATGGATGGAAAAAACAAATATACCGGTAAACGTTTGAGGGTATATTTTTTGTTTTCTTTATTTCCCCTATTTGTTCTTTAAAAAAATCAAATCTTTTGCTGAAAAACGGAAATTATGAAATCAATACCTTTGCGATCTTATTCTTGTTTCCTTTTTATTGTACGCAAGTACGATATTTGGTGTATCACCGTTTGGGAAATAGATGTCCATGTAAAAAGGAATACGATCTGAGAAGACACTCTATAAGGTACATGACTAAACTGCATTTGTAAACACTCAACATTGTTTTTATTTCGTAAAACCCTTTAAAGTGTGTCTGTTAAATAACTACAGGAGTGCGTATAATGCAATGCTTATCGGTTAATCAAAGGAACGATTGTAATAACTTGATCAAAGGCCAACTTCCTATTCTGTGTGAATAATAGTATCAACTCTCTGTATCTTGTCCGTAACGCCACGGGGTCCGGTTGACTGATTTTGCTAGTCCGCTTGATCTAGATGAGTGGATTTCCCAGTTGATAATGCTTTCTTAAAAAAAAAAACACATGAAAGAAAGAAATAATTATAGCTTTAAACTGCTTAATGTTTCATCAAGACTTTTTCTTCACTGATGCAAGGACGTATGTTCTTTGTTAATTGGTGGTATCCTTTTTGTAGGAAAGATAATTTATTTAAATACCGATAGATATCTGCCATGCTTTAATTTTTATTTTTATGAAATAAAAACAAACATTGTTTAAATTTAGAAATGATATTGGCCATGCAGCTCGACATTATGTAAGCAGAAGAAACTAAGTTTCTATTCTCTATTTATTCGATAGGTACAGCAAATGGAGAAACACACACGTTAGTTATACATGTATATATGGGGTCGTACATGAAATTTCGTAGACAGTTTTTGTTTTATGAACAATATTCTTGCTGTACACATATGAGTATAGATCTAATTCTAAATCTGAGTTTAATGAATTTGAAATAATAGACTTAGCCGTTGATTACAGGACGCTCACCATATACTGAAGCTTAAACCTAAAATAAATCTTCGAGGAATAATATTACGGCATGTATGCATAACATCTAGATAACAATATTGGTAGTGCAATATGTAGGCAATTAAGGATTGTTTTTCATTATGGGCACAACATTGGTGTGTGCAGTGCAATTGCTCATGGAAAAAAATCTGGTTGTTTATTATTTTTATCATACAATACACAACTGAATATCCGTTTTTCCTAT
>JACSZP010077287.1:0-10255 GCA_016161895.1 Pinna nobilis
GGGGGGGAGTGGGGAGTGTGTTACATCGAATTCACACTGCCCGTCTCTTCACCCTTAGGTCTGCTTGAGAAGTTTTTTTCTCTTGCATTTTAAGGGATAGGGCTTTTATATTTCAAACATACCCTCTTCCCATCAAGTTCTTTATTTTGATATAATGACATTTGACCTAGTGACCTTTACTTTGAACTTTGACCTCCAAATAGTTCTGAAAAGCAGAATCTGTTGAGAAAAAAAAAATACCGCGTGTATTTCGCCTAGCTACGACTGCTCTAGTTCATGTTGGAGCCTGAAAGAATGTATCGTTTACACTTAAGTACCTGGATTGTATTGACCCTTTGCATGTATATTGCTGTCACCAGGCTGCGAAAACAAACATTTATCATACCAATAAAGATACGAACATCAAAGCTAGTTTTATTTCTTCCGGTCGCTTAAAGTACGTCCGCCAAAGTTTCGTATCATTTGAAATACTCGTTAATATCTGTCACTCACATGCAATACTTTACATCTTTCTGTTGAAATATTCATACTCACCGAAAAAAATGATCGTACTAACGGGGAGGGTAATTTATTGTTATTCACCGTCACACTAAGATAAATTTTATCCAGAAACTAATGCATTTTCACCTTAAACTAATTATCGCTGTATAATCCGCATAGTCAATTATCGGTGTATAAAACTCATGTATATTTCATGTAGTTGAGTACAGGTATGATGGCAGCTGTATTGGCTATTTCTCTTCTGTAAACGCAAAAATAATCAACAAATAATCAACAAGTCCCAGGAGAACGTTAAAACAACTGGAAGTTTTGCGTTCATTGTAAATATTGATCAGAATTCACATAGGAATGGAGACAGAACATTGATGGTTTGCAAAATACTTCTTTCCAATGGATCTATATCCATTTGTACAGTAAATGAATATTAGTACATAATTGTGTGCTGAAGATTTGTTTTCTGAGCTGACAGAGGTATGGTAATTCCTAGCGAGGACATACGTGTCGTTTTCTGATTAGCCTTTACAATGACAAAGTTGAGCCAGAAATCCAGCAAACAGGGGCAAAGAAACCGAAAACCTAGAGGTAAGTAAACAAGCCATCCCGCGCAGACCAAAATCTAATCTGTCCTTCAAATGAGACAGTAAATACCGAGTCTCCGTGTCAAGCTATAAACCTTTTTACTTCCAGATTCCTTACTACAGAGGGTAGATACATGCATGTGGATCTGTCGTACAGTAGCATCCCTTTACTGCTGTCACGATGCGGCTTAAACAAAGTTAAAAGTACCGTTTAATACTAATATTGTTGATGTAGTGTTGTTAAACGTACCACTTATATGGGGACGTCAAAGGTGCCGTTTAGTGTGACATATTTGATATGTGCTGAGCTTAAGGCTATTGAGAAGGAAGGGTTTTTTAATGCGCGGGCAAATTCTGAAACATGGACCTCTGTATAACTGTCTCAGGTCCGAAAGACGGGAAAATCAGCCGCCTTCGCTGAGCGGATTCGAACTCACAATCAAACGATCAAAGGGCGAACACATTTACACGGAGCCACGAGGGTCCTATGTGTATACATTAAATGTAGTAACAGCCAGAACCTAATTCGATTGATTTGATGTTTAAATATTTTATCAATATCGAGTCCATATATGACAAAACATTAATATTAAAGGTAAAACTGAAAGTATAGATGTCTTCGTAGTGACACGGATCATCTGTGACGTCACGCTTGATCTGCCATGATGCTAACGTCTGTAAATGGAACTAATTATAGTACCCGTAATTGCTACGAGCCGATGTGAGTAGCTGACGTCATTCAGTAATGTGACTATGACGTTTGTGTTGGACTATTGTTTCCATTGGTGATGGCTTGGCGCTAGATGACGATATACCCCGCTAACGTCATATCAGCGTGAAGATAACGTCGAGTTACAATCCATCACCATTTGAGACAATAGTACCGCACAAATGTCATCAAGTATCACGTGGCACATGCATTAATTCCATTGTATCACCAAAGAAGAAAAACGCGTGTTTGTTAAATTTAATTATTGAGAGCTCCACGAGAATTTTTTAACTTCGGGACCCATTCAACAGAATTAAACT
Organism: Pinna nobilis; assembly: GCA_016161895.1. Classification (NCBI taxonomy): domain Eukaryota; kingdom Metazoa; phylum Mollusca; class Bivalvia; order Pterioida; family Pinnidae; genus Pinna; species Pinna nobilis. The sequence goes on from JACSZP010077287.1 coordinate 2,109, forward strand.
GTTGGCTTTACTTCGATCCTTGGTTATATATAACTGAGCGTTAACATTTAACCAGCGGGCCAACAACTGAACCCTTGGCCGTCAGGTCCTGAGTTCGATATTCGATGGAACGGGCTGGCTTTTGTAATTCCCAGGTCACAGAAGATGTTGCTGCACTAAAACGATCTGTAAATTTCATGCATGAGTTAAATGTCATTCGGTGATATCCTGATGGGTAAACAATTACCAAGCGGAACATTGAGCGACAATAAAACAACAACAACAACAACAACAATAACGTGTAGTTATCAACTGAAATATTACGTTGAGAATAATGATTTTAATACTATTTACACACGGCTGAGATTTCTTCATCCTGTCATAAGAACTGCGGAGTAAAATGGCTCTGAAATGAAATAGAATCATACAGAAATAACATCTCGTGTGATTTGATCAACTTTGGGATCATTTCAGTACTGCACTTTACTACATAAATGTCATCAAAATACAATCGCTGACACAAAGCAAAGTAGGACTACTCTCAATCCAATCTATGCTCGACCATGTCGGCATCTACATTATCGCTCGTGTAGGGTTTTAATTTTTGGAACATGCTAGAATCTTATACATACAGCACTAAAAGAATTTTAGCGTGCCGAAATCTGCTTTGATACTAAACCTCTGGGGTGCGTTCAATGTCGTAGCCGCTACGAGCTAATGTGTATAGCTGACGTCATTCAACAATGGGACTACGTCATAGTCCCTTTGTTGAATGACGCTAGCTACGCACAGCGGCTCGTATCGGCTACATACGAAAGACGGGGAAAATCAGTTGCCCTGCCCGAGACGTGAGCCAACAACCTCCTTTTGGTAACAGCATCCATTCTCGTGATGAAAAATAGATGAAAATTGTAAAAAGACTTGAAAAGTTGATTTTGAATGATCGAATGTTAATTAAACGAATATAGACCAGCGTTCTTGAAATAAGTTCTGTTTCTTTTTCTTCGTATGATACATAGATTAATCGACTTTTGGGTGATAGAAACTACGGTAATATGTATCGATAAATCCGCGTGGCTATCGTTATAATAGTCCTTCAGGTCGTGGATTTTCATATCCCCTCGGCATGCTTCCTTCGTCTCTTCGAACTGTTCACATTTGAATAACCAATCGAATGTTTCATCCATATTAACGATCTTTATCATTGCTGTAATAGGTTGAAATCAGACCTGCTTGCGTTATACATTGTCAATTTTTGTCATTTTTAAATCAGCATATAGATGAATAATATCTTCATCAATAAAACGGTATAATGCAAAATATCTACGGCCGATCGAATTTCTATCGGATATTCCTTGACCCGTTAGTAAATGTTTCCAATTTCAGCTTTATAGTGAGCATTTTGTGTTTTAATTAGCTATCAGACTCCATCCTATAATGCAAAGTCCTAGGTTAAATGTTATAACTAGATTGTTTAAAACAAATGAAATTTTCTGTTTCTGCAGCGTTTTCTGCCTACGTTGTTTGGAATTTGTGATAATTAATCTAGGTCAACGATGTCGCTTATGGAAAACACATATGTATCAGACTTAAATGGAACATACATTTGTATATTATCATATTTTTATTTTAACTGTTAAAATCTCTACATTTCATTTCTTATCCATGTTTATTACAATTTATGTGTCCACATCAAACTGGTTCACAGGGGGCCACCGTGACATTATGGCTAGCGTATTCGACTTCGAATAGAGAGGTCAGGGGTTCGAGTCCAATCCATGGTACGATTTGCAGTCCCTGTCTTTCGGATGCGACAGTAAAAACTAAGGTCCAGTGTCACAGTTTGTGTTTACACGTTAAAGAACCTCCCCGGCCCCTGCTCTATGGCCATAAGTGCTGAACATAGGCACAATTTTTCGTCCTTCCCCGGCACATGGTGACGCTTCCATATTAGTGAAATGTTCTTGATTCAAACGTTAGGCGACAATACAACCAACCAATTATCATGTATGAAGAACAGACAGTGTCCGCGTCTCACGGGACCAACAGATATTTTCCTATCTTCAGGAATGTTTTTTTAGCTCTCTATTACATATATTTCACGAAATAAGATAATCCATACCAAACCTCAGATAAATCATCGTTCCCATCTCTTTGTAAATGAGCTGAGGGAAAGTAGGTGCAGCTGAAGGATAAACGATATGATTAATTAATGGAGAAGATTCATAGATAGTCATAGTCAGTCACTGGAACTTTCATTGAATTGGAAATTGATAGCACTTACAAAGGTTTCACACACCTTTTGATTTTCAACTTTGCGAATGATGGCATGTTTTACAGTTTTATGTAAAGTCAATATGTTTCAATTTACATTAAATCTGTATCTCGGGTCTTGAAGCCATAAAATCACCCGAGGTTTTATTTCAGGTCAAGTTCGTTTGCTTTGAAAGCCGAAAACGCAGCCAAATATGAAACATAACCTATACTGATATTGTTAATTTACTATCTGTGTATGCTGTACTTAATGCAAATATCTGTAGAACTAACTGAAAGAGCGTCTAGTCTAAATATCTGACAGAATATTGATTCTGGTATCAGGAATAAATCATTTCTTTGAAAAGAAGAAAAATGTGTGGTTTGTACGCAAGGAAATGACGTATAATACAAATAATATACTTTTTTAATTGCTTTAGGCCATTTAACCATTCAACCACTCTCTACTGTTATGACGGCGAACAGAATAGAACCCGGTTACATTGATACCACTTTCCATTGACTAGTAAACTTGCAAAATTACTCATATGCTAACCAAGGTTCCTACACTGGGCTCAAATATATGTCAACATGAGATGAAGGACTAGATAGTAAAGACGGGATGCTAGTTCTGACCATTCAGCAACCAGACAGCGTTTCCGTGTCCTTTCTCCATTAAACATATATGAAATGGACGTATCGAATGAATAATTCAAATTTTACTGACTATTATTATTGCAACCTGCTGACATTCTTCTTATTTCAAGGTCCATCGCTTGAAATGGGAGAAGATTGCATACTTTTTTTTCTTTTATGCAATGATAATGTTACGCACGTAAATTAGAGTAGATTATCAAACGTCCATACTTAACATGTACGTGTTGATCTGATCATAAATTATATAGCTCATCTGAGGCAAAAACAAAACAAAAAACAACTTCTGATTTATGTTGATAATGGTGGAGTTTCCCCTTTCAATTTTTCCTACAAATTCTCACTGAATGACTTGTATTCAGAAAACACAATACTGATCACGATGACGCAGCAGAAAGCTTGATGCATCAAACACATATGAACAAATATCACAAAGACTGATAATATTTACATATTATATATAAATATTTTAATATTTATTGAATAATAGATTCCAGATCTCTCTCTTCCAGCCAGCAGAGATGCCATGGGTCAATACATAGTGCCGGATAACGGACAGCCTTTGTCATCCCTTGGTATGTACCAGTGTTATACAGTTCACCTTTCGCTAAGAATGATATAAGGTAGTATTCCCATAAAAGGAAAAAAATAATTTACGCCCTAACCAATATAGTACATTGCTCGAAGCATGAATCAAATAAAATGTTGTGAATTCACTAAGGTCCTGATAATATCTTACGGATATAGATGGGATGGAACATAGCTATCGATATGGATGTTAGTTGTTTGCGCCATCCAAAGTTTACATTGCTGTTTGTTACATTGTTTCTGATATAAAGGGGGAAAAGAACTTTAAAGAAAGATAGAAATAGAGAAGATAAAATGTACATAACGGATATTAGATTCGGGTTTCTTAGCACAGCAAGTTTGATTATGAACATTACTTGAAACATTTCAGTTGACACAATGTACGGGTAAAGCAGAACTCAACTATCTGAAAGCTTTGTGCTGCACAATGATACTAAAGAAATTCCTAAAATCTGAGAATTTCCTTAATTCCAGCTAACATTAAATTCTGATTGGATATGAAGCTGAAATACGGAAATCCTAGACCTAAGTAAATTCTCAAGTGCCCAGTCCTGAATACCGAAACACCGTATGCAGGCCTATGTTTCCCCAATACTTCATTGCCCATGAGTGTATTCTGACAGGTTTTACGGACTGTCTGATCTACCGAAATAAGTCTATCCTCTAAGACATTTGGATATTCAATATCCTACTGCTTATACATGTAGTTTGTGTGTGCGCATTTGTATGAATGCTGCGCTTGGGACTGTCCTTGACCAGATCGGTGTGTTTCATATGTTGATATCAGATTTAATTTAAATGACTACCATTCATTCTCCTTAGCACTGATCACATTGCCACCTGGCAGAAATTCATTCTTCTTAAATATCTATGTTTATCTGATAAACACTATGATCAGCCTACAGAACTCAGGTGTAATCGGATGCCTTCCGACTTTATCTTATATATGCCACGCGCCAGTTGGTAGCTGAGTGAAGGCAATACACATCGTGCTGTTTTGCTTATCTATGTTTCAAACGACGTAAGGTATTTTCTCTTTCCCTACTTCTGAGTTCTATGAACATTTATGGAAATTATTCTTAAACTTTTAAGTACTTGATATTCAAAGCGCAATTGGAAGTAGATAGCACGGATTGTGATAAAAAATTTGGGTAAGCGATTTCAATTGTTTATGTTATATACATGTATTTAAATTCTTAAGAAAAAATAATACGTCACTAAATTGATAAATGTGGAGTACAAACGAATATCATTTTTAGCCAAGGTAAAACATAATTAATTATTAACGAAAAGCCAAAATTATGCTTTTTATTTGTTTTGAGAAATGTTTGTGTACCAATGCCAACGTGGCTTGGTTAATAGATTTTATTCAAACACAGATAAGCATCTTATACATAAGATATTGATCACTTTATTAAAAGATAGTACGCAGTGCTTTGTAATATCTGTCAGATACCATTTACCCATTGTTCTTACAAATGATAAAGGTCAATGCTGAATAATAATGATAAAGAACTTATGAAGTCATAATGAGAAATCATTTGCTTTAAACTGCCTATAAGCGCCAGAATGCTCCATTCTTTATCGTTTTAAACAATCGTGGGACAAATGATCATATACGCGATACGGAAATACATCAAAATCTGTCCAACTATTTATCCCTTCTTTCTCTCATTCATACACTAACTTATTTCGACAGGGGACGTTAAAATATACATTTGGTTATATATGACAGAGCTATGAAATAACATCTTACTATGTTTTACAGGGAAGCCGACCCCTGGTCCTGCTGACTACTTACCGCGTATTGACGTCACGAAGAACTCCCTTCCACATCATTCTATTGCTGGGAAGTACAAACAAACTAAGGGAGGTAAGCACGGACTTCACATTCTTTACTTTTTTGTATATCCACAATGATATTGCATGTCAATTGGAACACAACAGTCAATTTTCAACCACAGTGGAAACCTCTGTCCTCGTTAAAATAATGGCGATATAACTATTCTCTAATCATTCGGTATCTGTCATGTCTATGGATTTTTTCATTTGCCCTCAGAATCGGGCTTCGCGAACTTTTTACACTGCGCGTATTGAGTGCACATGTCAGTGGTCAATTCCTGATTAAAATTCCTGAGGACAAATAGAGTCAAAATTTTACCGAGTGAAAATACTTCTTTTCACATATCAGTACATTTTGAAACATACAACGCGGAGTGAAAGACTGAACATTTGAATATTTACGTTTTTGTTGTACTAAAAAATAGATTTAAGAAATTCAAATCAAACGTTTGCTGTAAAGAAATAGTTTTCTAGATAAAGATGTCAAACTTGTTTAGCATTATACCAGGCGTACTCAACTATTCTAGATTTGAGACTGAATTCTTTCATTTTGAAGGTTTGTCAATGTTTCCATTTCAGCAAAAGATATTCCAGGGCCGGCTGATTATATTACAACTGGGGATTTGATATGGAAGGATAAAACCGTGACTCTTAAAGGGAGGAGTAAAAGTCATTTTCAAGAGGAAGGTATGAACTTTAACCTTTTAAAAACTTGTATTATCAGTTTTGATTTAGTTTTACCTCATATGCCATATTAAGATTTTAGAGTTGAAATCTTTTTGAAGTTTTTCATGTTTCGAATATGCACGAATGTCCACTGAATACTTACTGTAATAATGAATTAGAGCAAGCACAATAAATTCAAAACTGAAAACATGACACATGCTTGAAAATGTTTCTTTCATTTGCGGACTTCCTGTTTTAAGAGGTGGATAAAAAATAGCAGCTGCAAGTGAGCCATTTCTAGGATTACAAAGCAAAATTAGTTTAAAATATTTTCAAACAATTAGTACCACTGAGACCACCTACGTTTCACATGGTGTTTGCACTAATAGTACAATTTCATCTGATAATTTTATTTATTAGTATTTATTAGGTTTCACAATAACCCTCGGAGTGACCTCGAGTCGATATAGGAGATCCATTAGTAAGATAGGAGGAAATGACGGTTACTTTTTTTTAAAGATGTTCTGTTAATCTTTAACAATTTGGACTTAATTGTTGCAGCTAGTAAGTACTGTACGGTAATAGGCCCTGCTCGATACAACGTCAAGCATAAGGAGCTCGGTCGGGACGGTCCAAAGTACAGCATTGCTCGGAGACAGTGTTCTGACCTATACACAGGACCTCCAAATAATATTGTGCAACCAGTAGACTCCAAAGGTGAGATTCTTGGAGGAAATACAATGTATTTAACAAATACAACTGCATATATCTCCCTTTGCGAAAGGTTTCAAGTAAATCGGCCGAGAAAACTTAGATGATGTTGAAATGTTAGAATGTAGAATTTACATGTAACTTAATCGTGACCACATAATCAAACCATCAACTATGCCATTTGGCCCTCGGAATTTTCATTAACAAGGGGGTAAATTTTGTGTTTGTAATAGGGAATATGAACTATATTGAGAGTGATAGCGGTTTTATGAGACAAAGAAACATGTTCTGTTATATACTTTAAGAAATTGTGAAAACAATCTACATTTATCACTGATATCTCTTATAATTAGAGAGAGAGAGAGAGAGAGAGAGAGAGAGAGAGAGAGAGATTACGGCACACAATTAATTGATAACAACGAAACGTATGATTTCATCGCAGGTTTTGAAACACCGGGACCAAACTACCGTCCAAATTCATCTTATTTTGGACGAGGTCCGAAGAAGTCGTTTGGAATAGCAAGGACGTTAAGCACGTCGAGCACACCAGGTAACATTGAATTTATCCTCTGATGTTTGTAAACGATTAATTTTGTAGTAAAAATGATATTCATATAGCTGAATAATGAAAAGCATGTGAATGATCAACCAAAAATCACCAACTCCGTTTTTTTTCTTCTTTTCTATTTTTTTCAGGACCATATAAATACATTTTATAGAATGCACCACTTGGTTTAGTATTTTAATCATCTTATATAATCAGCTTGATTATGTGTTTCTCTCATCATACATTTGTTATTTTGACCAGGGCCAAGTGATTACAGTGTAGGCGATGCACCACATGGTCCAGCATATTCATTTGGCACGAAGCTACCACCTCAACCTAACATCCAAAGAAGTAGGCCAACTATGTAGCCACGTATTGAATTTCTATTTCTTAAGAGTCATATTTTAAAACAAATTAATTCTATATTTCCGAGTAAAGATAATGCACATTTCAATGATAATCTATATGTTCATTGTCTTTGTAGTAAAGATAATGATTTAAGAAATACAGACATGAATATTATTTAACTTATCTAACCGAAGAGGCTTTCATTTCTGACATATGATTGACTGTTGTTAATTCATGTTTTAAAGATATGTATATAAAACAAACTCTATAACTCTTGATTCTGAGGACAACATTGACAATGAATTTATTCAGTTATCTATAAGGAACTTACTTCTACAAAAGTGTAATAAAATTTTTCAGTACACCAATGTTGATAATACAGGATATCTATTTTTGTGGGGTGGGGATTTCAAGCCACGTCACGCGTGACTGTTCCTGTCTTCCTGATGAGAACGTAAAAACTAAGGTCCTGTGTTACACCAGGTGTTGGCACGTTAGCCAACCATCCTTGCTCTACGGCCATAAGTGCCGAGCATAGGCAAAATTTTCGCCCTTCACC
>JACSZP010077374.1:0-19529 GCA_016161895.1 Pinna nobilis
CTTTTACATTGTTAACATTTCTGTCTCTGTACACTGTTGAGTAAACACATTTATACTTTTACATTGTTAACATTTCTTTAACATCTTCACTAACTTTTGAAATGCTCACAAGCTAAAATCACAATCAAGTTGTTTGATTTGAACAATGAATGGAGATAGATGACATGTAATTACCAACAAATCTGAACACAATCTCATTTGTAGATCACAACCATGAGTACACAGAACATTGATTTGATTGTTGTGTTGTAAGTTGTAAGCATCTCTTCCTGGAATCTTTCTCCCATGTGAGACTCACACATTGAGATATCACCAAATGCCAGTACATGGTGTCATATTTCGGCCAAGGTTTGGCACTTAGTCCATTAAGTAGTGAGGAATTTTAAGATTCCAACTGCTGATTGGCTGAGAGGCTAAAGGCAAATAAACTATACTATGCAACTTCTACTGTGGTATTCAGTCCTGGTTTACACTCTCCTCAGATTGACAGAATTAATTTTGTACATGTAAAAGAAAGCTTAGGAAGTAATCCAAATCATTTATGACTTTTTTAGGGGGGGGAGTTGAAACATTTTCCAATATGAAAGATGATTTTGTTTTATTTATATTGCTATTTCACATATTTATCATAATACCAGTAAGTTCAGTTTTTAGAAATTTTAAATTTTTATTTACAAAACATGTATTACAATGACACTTATACTATAGGCACATGAACAGTAAACTACAGGTATATTTGAATTGGAATATTTGTTTTTCTGATTAGGTCACTCAGGGTCAGTTAACTGTCAGGAGTGACATTGGTCATCTTAGAATTTGTCCCACCATCTGTTCCATCATTGTGGTCAACATATCAAACCCAAATCTTATTTTTTCATCTTTGCACTTAGTTGTTCAGTTTGTTTGATTTTATGTATTAACATTTCCATTTCAGACTTTGATAGTTGTATTTGACCTTTTGTTTAGATCTTTGTTTGTGTTTGACCTTTTGTTTAGATGTGAATGTTTGACCTTTTGTATAGATGTTTATGTTTGACCTTTTGTATAGATGTTTACGTTTGCTGTGAGCTATGTGGGGATGTGCATTGCTTATTTGCTTCTTTTATGTGTATATGTATATGTGTACCACCGTACAAGTGAGGTGAACATTCTACATCCTGCATTGGTCACATATGTTTACTTTCTGTCTGTGTTGAATCTCTATCTCTTGCTTTATTTTATACTTGAGTGGCATCCTGGACTTTCATTTGAAAATTATTCTAATTTGTAATTTTATTTCTACAGTTTTTAATACAAACAATAAATATTTAATAGAAGTAAATTTAATTAAGTGCTGGACTTTGTTATTTCAGATTTTAAATACAAATCAAATATTTTGTGCTGTAGTGTCAATAACTTGTTGACATCCATGCCTTTTATGCTCATATATGTGAATGATTGAGACATGCAGTGTTGGTGTATCTAGCTATATAAGGCCTTTTTGGTGTATCTAGCTATATAAGGCCTTTTTTCGTGCACTAAAGTGCTACACAGTGGCATCGACCTTAATGCTCAACGTACTTGTACCAAAAAAAAAACCAACCTTGACCATATCTTTTGAATGATCTATGATGTGGTTTTCATATTTGCCACCTGTAAATTATTTGAATAATGGTAAAATGTACTCTGACATTAACTCTTTAAAGACAAAAACCATATTAAGTCTATCTAAGTTGATGTTATCATGCTATTGTAAGTTCCCCCCTTTAATGACAGACTGCCTTTTTGAGCCAGAATGGATAAATTTGACCAAGGATTAGTTTACAAACTTAGTTTCCAGGTTTTAGATAAGTCAACATTTGAATAAGTTTAAAGTTATAGATTTGTGTGGGTATTATTTTTGGGGGTGGGTTGGGGGAACTTCTATCTTGTTTATTAAAACCTCGATGTCTGATAAAGCATTTCATATGTTAATTTCTCAAATAAAACTTTCAATTATCGTACATCAATACTTAACTCTCAAGTTTATGTATAATGAATTTTCTTTCATTTTTCAATGTAAGTTTATTTTCAATACCGGGTAACCAAATTATCTTTAGTTTCACTAATGCCCTTGTGATTTTTTTATATTTGTATCCTTATTATTGTGAAATATAACATTGAGGATATCTGTGGAATCATCCAAAATGCAATTTGGTTAAGGTATGAAAAACGTAGTTATATTTATGGACCCAGTTGTACAAGCATTGTTAAATTAACTTGTGGTTAGCCACTAACTACAAGTTAAATTTTTAGCCCGTAATTTGCGAATTATATGGCTTAATGCTATAGCAAAATTGTTTAGTCAGTTAATTACGAGTTAACTAATAACAATTATATTTTAGAGTTCCCACAACCACAAATTGAACCATCAGTAAGTTCATAGTTAAATTTAACCACGAGTTAAACTATTGTGCAACTGGGTCTTGCAAATGTGTATCATACTTAAGGCACATGTATCTAACATGAGTCATCTTTCAAACTGATGTATAACTTGTATCATTTGGCGGTATTTAATGTGTATCATTTATGATATCTCATGTATCCATGTATTATATGAAATCTAGCATATCATTTTCTCCTGGTAAGTGACTTGCATAAGATCTGCACTTTACATTTTTACTTAAACAGAACACAAACATATTTCCAAGGAAAAAATGGCTGAGATTCAAGCCAAGATCGCTGCTGATCGTAAAATGCTAGAGGAAAAAAAAGACATGGCGGAAGAGGAACGGAATAAAGTGAAGGAGGATCTGGAACTGAAAGAGACGGAACTGCAGAAATATCAGTGAGTGTTGTCGTGGAGTGTTATAATGGGTCATATAGACTGGATCTAACTTTGATCTTTACCTTAAAAAGCACCTGAATATTTGATCTAAGTGCTTGACAAGAATTTCAATATTGCATTTAGGTATTCAGAGGAAAATATATATTTTCATCAATTTCCTTGTTAAGATTAACTGACACAGTTTATCGCTACTGGCTGCTGATTCAATGTCATCCCTAGCCGTTTTGATTTGTGGTTCTATATTTAGGATTATGTGACTTAGATTTGAACTTAGTATTCTACACATGAGACAAATGATCTTATTAAATAGGTCACTGCATTTGTATCCTGCGTAATTTGGGCTTTCAAAGCACTGACCACATGAAGAAAAATATGCAAGATATATCTTATGAAAAACATGCTTTAGAATATTTTTCATAGACTTTCATACAAACTTGTGCAAATAATGCTCAAAATGTGAATGTCTTTTAAACTTGCAGAGAGGAGCAGGACCAGTTGGCCAACAAGCTAGCTGCCATTGAGAAGAAGATCATAGTAGGAGGAGAGAACCTACTGGAGAAAGCTGAGGAGCAGGAGAGACTCCTGGAGGAATCTGCAAAGGAGCTGGAGGAACAAAAGGAGAAGGAAGAGGAGCTCCGCAAGGCCCTGGAAGAAAAAGAGGTAATAGAAAGGGCTTAAAAGTGAAGTGAATTCAGCATTACTAAATGTATAACGTAAAGGACAGCGCTGGTCTAGATCATTCTTTGGACAATGCATATAGTTGTTTGTCTTTTCTTATTCCATAGTAAATGTTAAGCAGATTTCATTAAAGCAAGTATGACCAGGTAGATTGAGGAAAACCTGGCCTGCAGTTTATCATATACTACAAAGTCTTTATTTCATATTGCATGGGCTAAGTTACCTGTATTTTAAAGGTTGATTGCCTTCAAATCCTAAGGTTATTGGTTCAAACCCAATCAATAGAAGTGACCAACTTTTCCTGTCCTTTAGATGAGACAGTAAATACTGAGGTCTTGTATCACAGTAGTGCTTAGCAGAAACCAAAATTTGTATTTGTTAAGTTACATCTCCAGACAAGTGAAAAAATTCTAGAACAGGACATTAGATAATGAAACAACTAAGAAATCAATCTGAAAGTCTCAATGCAATTCTTTTATTGTTAACCAATTCAGTGCTTGTAAGTGCTTTTAAGAGGGTTACATATTCAGTTTTATGTTATGCGTGTTTTCTCTTGTAGCAAGAGAGACTGGATATAGAAGAGAAGTACAATTCGTTACAAGAGGAAATAACTGGGAAGACAAAGAAGCTGAAGAAAGTCTGGACCATGTTGATGCAGGCCAAATCTGAGGTACATAGTAGTACAACTCTCAATTGTTGAACTTTATACTGAATTACATGTACATATTTTCAGGAGTGTTAATTCAATCTGTTATCCTGCCTCTTTTTACAATTGGTGGCACTTGCTCTTGTTTTGAATTTCAAACAATGTGAAGATTGTTTGGTTTGTGCATCAATATAATATTTTGACTGGGATTTGGATGTTAAGGAGAAACTAGAGTAATCAAAACTCATGCCTTATTCTCTCAGAATGCAGATGTGGTATAAAGTTCAATGACTTACAAAAAGGTCCCTTCCCCACCTAGATTACTAGCTCGGTGAAAAATCTGGTGTAATACAATTATATCTCTCAAATCACTAGCTTCAAAGTGACTCATAACTAATTGTATTTACTAAGTTTGAGGACTTTTTAAGAGTCAATTTTCAAAACATTTATATCTATTATTGTCTCAGATTGAAAACTTTGTGTATATTCAGTCTCCTGTTCCCTTAGATTGCAGAGTTTGGGAGAAGTCAGTATTAAACAAACATGTCTTGTTATCACAACATAATAGACTACCAGTAGGTCAGGATTCATTCTCTTGTTTTCTTAGATTGCAGACTTGCAGCAGGAACATCAGAGGGAGATGGAGGGACTGCTGGAGAATGTGCGACAGCTGAGTCGCGAGCTGAAGCTTCAGATGCTGATTATAGATAACTTCATCCCACCAGAGTACCAGGTACAGTAGAACCTCTCTAGACAGAACACTGTCCTGAGAGATTACCTGTCTTGAGAGACCAATGACAAGGCAGCATCTTTTTAAGAAGTCATATTAAGAATTCCTGTCATGAGAGACCACCTGTATGACAATTACATCATAGCTGAAGGAGTGGTCTCTCAAGACAGGTTCTTTTGTATATGAGGCACAGTTAGTGATTGGTTGAGAGCCTTCATGTTCCTAGGTAACATAAAATCAAGTCTCCATATCATGTCTGCCTAGTGAAGAGCTCTCTAAGGTATTCCAGACAGAAACATAAACAAATGTTGTATATCAGTCAGATCCAATGTGGTGATTTTACCATGCTTAAAGCATAGTCTTTGTTGAGTCTTTTGAACAGGTAATTGTCCAGGTTGGTAGGGAGACATAACGCATTGCTTAACTAAGGCATGCCGTGTATTCTGGTGGCCAATCTTGGACAATAGATGTATTGTGTCAACTGAAGGGTCAAAGTCTAGCTTATTAGCATCAGTTGTTTAACCATTGATAAGCAATTCTTTTAATTTCTGTTATTTTTTATGTGTTTTAAATCAATTACAACACTACTTTGATTATATTATGTTGGGAAGATTGCCTTTTTCTTCACTTTGGGTGAGATATGGCCCCCAAAGTGTTTGTGTTTTTCTGTACAAATGCACCTGTCACATGTGACTATTCTGAGGTCTTCTCTTGGACAGCCTCTCAGATCAGACTTGTTACATGTAGGAGACACTCTCAGTAGTCATCGTTTATAGTCTAACATTCACATTTATATATCTACAGGAAATGATAGAACAGAATGTGGCATGGAATGATGATATTGGTGAGTGGCAGCTGAGATGTGTGGCATACTCTGGTAACAACATGAGGAAACAATCTCCACAGCCGGACAAAGATAAAGAAAAGGTAAGGGGGGTCACACTTATAGCAATTATTACAAATGGATACAATTCTGTTTTTATACACCTGTTGTAAACTGGGACGTATTATATTATGGCGTTGTCCGTTTGTCTGAGGTCATAGTTTTCTGGACTTCATTTGCTATGGATGCAGATGTCATTCTGAAATGTTGACACAAGCTTCCTCACATGGAGTTACAGGTCCAGTTTGCACTTAGGTGAAACAGGTTTCCAGACTTCCTGACGGGGTATATTGTACCATTTACAGTACTCTTGTTGGCTACTTTATCTCTGTCATTCTCAACATTGTCTTATATCTTATTTTCTTTCTTTCTCTTCTCTTTGCTTGTTCATTCATTATTTTTATCTCCTTATACAATTATTCTATTCCCTTCAACTACCCTTTATAAGCTAAGTCAATCTATGCTATGTACTAATTAATTGTGTCATATATATTTCAATTTTGAACACATGTATATTGCAAATAAAGCGAAGGAGAAGGGTAGCTGAAGGGAAGGAAGGCCACAAAAATATATACATGTACATATAATAATAATAACAATAAATAAAAAGAAAATGAATATTGCAAATATAGGCACATCTAGACTGTGACCTTGAAATTTGACCGAGATCTTTATTAAAAAATTAATTGATTGAACTATTAGTTAAATACAATGGAGTTGGTCTATAACGAAGTCAAAGGGGATTGACTTTTGACTTTGTTATAGGCATCCTTTGTTTTAAGCATCAGAATTTACTACATATATAGATAAATAGTAATTCTTCTGGGGGATATTATTCGTCTTCTTTATAGCACTAAATTTGTTGTAAGCCGATTCATTATAGACTGACTCTACTTTAGTTATCTGGATTAACATGTATGGAGGTGGCTTAATGTGCCAACACCTACTGTGACATATTCCAATTACCTCATGCTCACAAAGACAACACGCTAAAGACGGGGGATGTTATGCCATTACGTTGCCAGTTGAATGGGCAGGCAGATGACTCATTTCAGTTTCTGTTCAATAACTTAAGTAATTTTCAACAGATTGATATGAAATTTGATGACAATATTCACTATCATAAGAGCTTGGACATTTTGAGGAACATGTTTTTTTTCCCATATATTGAAGATGAATGAGCCAGATCTCTCCAACATCTACCTAGCATATACAGCAGAGAGTGCAGAAAAGTCAATGAGACCAAAATCTTCCAAATCCAGTCGACCAAAGTCAAGTCGTCCCAAGTCCAGCAGACCTAAAAGTTCCAAAAAGTAAGTGGGCATTTTGAAAATTTAAAAATGATGAAACTTTTTATTTGGCTTTTCTTTATATCTGTACAACTGTATTTCCAGAATTATAATTTATACATTGTTAATGAAAATAATCACCCAATTATTGAATATTTCTAAAGCATTAATGATTTAATTTTCTGTTTATTTTTCGTAGAAAGCAGAAAGAGCCAAATATTGAAGATGTAATTCAGTGACTCTACAAGATGGCCGTGATGTTTCTGTTGATCAAGGTCCTGTTGCTGCTAGAGTAATCTCCCTTGAATCATTATGTAATTTGTATGCCATGTAATAAACACAGAACTGGTGCAATGCTATTCTGCAGATATGGATAATACTGTCATAGTTATCTTATATGTACCCCTATATTGAGTCATCCTATTTGACTTGCTAACACATCTATTATTTTATCCATTTCAGTCTTGTAGATTTTAGATGAAATAAAATGTTTTGGTATCTTGGTAAAAATATTCATTAAATAAAGATAAATATTTGTTGCAAATATTGGAAACTGCTAACTTGCAAAATCAGATTCCTTTGACAACTTTGATTTTGATTTAATTGGACTAATTTCAGCTGATGTATGTGTAGTATGAAGTTGACATAAACATATTGTATTAAGTCACATGTTTGAACATTCTAGTTTGATCTCTTTAGGTTACATATTTTATGACATTCATTTTGTTTAAACATTTTCCATTGCTAATGGTAATGAACATGGGTAGTGTTATTTATAATCATTGACTGTTTATACAGGTAAGTCATCAAATAACATGCTTAATGTATCCCGATAACTAATTCAAATCACAAACCTTCAATGGAACAGAAATCATCCATGTGGTTATTTCCTGTTCAGTTTTAGATTGATCCAGTTGCTTGATAATTTGATGTGAATTCAGTATAATCTCTTAGATGCATCGCATATTTATTTTTAGCTTACCAGGACTAAAGTCTGGATAGCTAATGCCAACCTCACCACCAGCGTCATCATTGTGGTCTGTAGACCAGGCTTTAACTCGAGCCATATCTTTTGAACCAGGAACCCTACTTATACAATGTACCCTACTTATACAATGTACCCTACTTATACAATGTACCCTACTTATACAATGTACCCTAACTTGTTGTTGAATGGCTGATTTATGTCAAACTTAAGAGCCTTTCAAACATAATGCAAGCTATGGGCTTCATATATTTGCCTGTGTTTTGCAAACAAGGTTACTGAGCATTTAAAGAATGAGCTGGTGTCCCTTATGTTAACTAATTAGGAATATCACAACCCAGTGGCACACACACACAAATGATAACCCAGTGGCACACACACACAAATGATAACCCAATGGCACACACACACAAATGATAACCCAGTGGCACACACACACACTAATGATAACCCACAGTGGCACACACACACAAATGATAACCCAGTGGCACACACACACACAAATGATAACCCAGTGACACACACACACAAATGATAACCCAGTGACACACACACACACAAACGATAACCCACAGTGGCACACACACACAAATGATAACCCAGTGGCACACACACACAAATGATAACCCACAGTGGCATACACACATATGATAACCCACAGTGGCATACACACATATGATAACCCACAGTGGCATACACACAAGACAACCCACAGCGGCACACACAAATGATGATTCACAGTGACACACACGATCACCACATACCTTGTGGTTATATATGGTATAGAGAATTTGCTTGATTTAAAAGCAAAGACATTTGTTGTTTATTAATCACAGGATTAGATGTGTTTGTAAATTATTGTTTGACGTGTTCCATGAATTGTAAATTTCTACTATATCTTTGGTAGATGTTGAACAGAATTTTGTCTATATTTCTTGACTGGGTTGTTTGAGTTTTTATACCTCTAACACCTATTGTATATGTGTACAAGCTTTTATATATGGTGTTGTATTCTTGGTTTGTTCATATGTTTGTGGAATCAGGGGTTTTAATGTCACCTTCTGTAGACATCAGAACCTCGTAGCTTTGTTTACAGTATTTATAAGGTTCATATTCTGGGTTTGAAGTTTGATAGATTCTTTGAAAAAGATAGCTACAGATTCGCCAAATATTACTAATGGATAAAATAACTCTCACAACATGAGAAAACACTACAAATTTTCTTTAAAATATTTTCTCCTTAAGAATTTTTAATATCATTTTACACATTACTATGTAATGAAATATTTGAGTTATTTCACAGTCCCTTCCTGATCAGAAGGCATAACTCAGACTATACTGCTGTGGTACAATTATGTCCTATGTGCACCTTCTATAAATCAATTTCAATTTGATTGTAATTAATTTTATTTTTCAATCAGAACTTAAATACAACCATGTCAGCTCTACTAAAATTCATCATTGGTCTAGCATGCAGCAATAGGCCAAATAAGTGCTGGAGATCTCTCTCTCTCTCTCTCTGATTGGTCAGTGTTCTCGTTGCTGTTGTATCAATGTTACTGTAGTTGTAGATTTTATTTTGCATATATTTTGTGTCTGTGATATTAAGATTAGAGTACTGTACAGTGTTGTGACTGGCATACAACCTCTAGTCAAGTTAGCTCAAAATCCATCCACAATTTTGACTTTAAATTAGCATGTAAACAATGTTTTGTTTTATTTTACTATTTTTTGAAAATAATTTATACTACATTTACATATGATAGATATATAGGAAAAACAGCAACTGGGGGTATTTTGTGTTTTTTCATGCTTTTAATGTCATTTGATTTTTGGTGACATTTTTCGTTGCAGGCTGTCATATATTTCACAGCCTGTAACAGGTCTAGTGACATATCGTGTTAAAATGTACATTTCATTTGCATGTATCTCTTTTTTTTTGTTACAAAACAAAATTGCAAAAATCAAATATGAAAAGTAAATTGTTAATGTGTTTGATCCTCACTGAATATTAAAGTTCATGTGCATACTTCCACCACTTATATTCAAGTTGATAATTTCGTCTTCTCTACAGACATAGTTGTGTGTCAGTAGTATTGTTTATTTTCTTTATCTAAACTTGATGGTATTGACCTATATTTATGATGGATGTATTGTGCTGCTAATTGTGACCTAGATATGTACATTCTTTGAGAGGATTTAATTTATTTGCAGTTTTGTACAGTTCTTGTGAAGTTTATCTGTAAGCAGCAGGATGCACACTATTGGATAAATAAAACTTTCCTAGTTAATAATAACTCAAGGTTTTGTTTCAATGAAATACAGTTTACATTGTGGTGTGCGGCCGAGAGTTTGACTCTTTGGTAGAGTGACCCCCCTCAATGACATATTCTATATTCATACTACATGTAGGTCGGTACACTGATGGGTGCTTTGGGTGGGTCCGAGGTGGACTAGTTTTACTGCTTTCAAAAACAAAAAAACTACTTTTTAACTATTTTCACATTTGTTATTGTGAAACAAAAATGTGATAAGCAAAATAATGTCAATCTGTTTGAGTAACAAATGATAAATCCTATAAACATTTTCAAGCAACAATTCTTTGACTGTACCGGCACAGTTAAAAACAATAAAAACATGAAACTTTATTCAGGTAACAAGTAATATTTATTATTAATCACAAAGTAACAACAAAAGAGTTTAAAAGTCAAGAGCTGAGTAAGGATTATTATTGGTATTATACTGAGTATATTCTCAAAATTGTAACCTATGTTTTACTTAAAATCACACTGCATAATAATTCTAACTTCTGTGCCCTCTAAATGATTTGATGCACAAATGTGTAGTTTCAACAATACACCACATATATATGTTTTACATTTAAAACAGTAATCAACATTAACATCAAATGTGTTGTTTTATACCACTGATAACAAAGTTTTCTAGTATGTTCAAATCAAGCCAGCAACATAGGTCAAGAGCAACATCTGAAAAGTTAAGAAAACAAGATATGTTTGAGAAATACTGATGCCTCCGTATGGCAACAAAGTAATTGATAATCTTTTATGCTCCCATAACCTCCGATTATGGAGGCATAAAAATAACATTAATGCAGACTCCCTCTAATTTCAGAAGATAATTAAACTAGTAACAATATGTTGTTAGGATGTCAAAGTAGACATGAAAACACTCTACATGTACAAAATAATAATGATAAAAAAAAACAAAAATAGACAAAATATCCACTTACATGTGTATGTAAGTGCAAGGGAGTAAACTCAGACTGCAAAAAAATAAAAAAAAAATAAAAATTTAAAGTTTATTGAACAGTTCAATGAATTTATTGTTTAATCTGTTCTAAACTAAGTAGCCACATACAGTCGAATCTGGATGTATTGAAACTGAAAGGGAGTGAATTTTCTCTTCAAATTAACAAGGTTTTTAAAATAACTTTGTTAAATAGTAATAATTTAAAAGCAACTTAGCGGGGAAGTTAAAATCATTTCACATGAAGCGTGATTTCACTATATCATAAGTTCCACTGTATGGTCTATATTCTTTGAGACAAGTCTTGTCTGTTCCAAAGAGTCATAAAAATTAATTAAATATAATGGATTGTTATTTGACTGATGAAGAGATGAATTTATAGGTCAAGTCTTCTAATTAGATGTGATTGGTTGAGAAATCCTCTTCCTACACAACATCAGACATTGACCAATAGAGATCTGGAGAGCATTGCACTTAAAATGACATCACAACAGTTTCTATGACATCATCACTTCATGACTAATACTATGACATATGGTGGTGCTACAGGAAATGTGCTAAATACATGGATTAGAGTATATGTATACACAAAAAACACATGGAAATGGATTGAGATCAGGATATCATAGAAGATGAGAAAAGCTACATGGTTGGCTTTCCTTGTCTTTTTTGATGAGACAGTAAAACCAAGATTCTATTAACAATAGGTTTTGCGTACTTTCAAAGTAAGTTTCGCGTAGATTACAGAACCTTTACTGCTCAATGGTCAAAAGTGCAGAGAATAGGCCAAATTTGCCATATTTCACCAGCAGTGGTAACACTGCCATAAAAGTGAAAGATTATAGGATAGAACATTAAACAATAATGCAAACAATTAATATAGATAGAGATCACAAGTAGCAAGTGAGCTGACAGGAAAGTTAATGTATCAATACTGTCAAGTGGTTTTAAGGTGTTGGGGATAACAAAGATTCAGAAAATAAAAGACTGAAAACAGTGCTGAGAAAACTAGTGGGCTAAATAAGATTTGAAACAGAAAGAGAGAGAGAGATGGTGAGAGAAAGATAGCCCAAGACGGAGAGGGAAAGATACAGGCAGAAGATAAGAAGATACAGTGGCGGGGACTCGGAGTGAGACAGTGCTTCATATGTCTGAAATAGTGGAACATCAGCAAACAGACAAACAATGTTATCTCATTCACCCCTCATAACACACTTGGATCCACCTTCATCATTGATTTAATGAAGAGTCCATTATTTTTAGGGGTATATGAGTTTCTTCTTTATTCAGCATTGATTACACATGTAGTTTACATTCATTCCATTTTTTAATCCGTTGCTACACAGATTGTTATTATATGGCTAAGAAGAGAAGGTGGGAGGGCGTTACTTTCAATCAAGAATCTGAACATCATCAGTTTCACAAACTCTACAAGCACACAACCAAATTTATCGTTGGCTATTTGATGTGTAGATGAACACATAATACTATTATATCTAACATTGATACACATAACAAGCTACCATGACACCTCCAGATAATATGTGCAAATCTCCACAGACTTGCCACATCAGACATATACATAAGAGCACAAAAACTCATACATTTTACCATGATATCCTCCTTGGATTGAGAAACCCCTTTGTTTCATGTTTCTATGTTTGTATGATGACCTTGATGAAGAAAGCTATTGACCATCACTTTGTCAGGTGACATACATAACAACCCCTCTATTTAAACAAATACATGTACATGCTGTAAGTGCCATTTATGTACATGTATGTAAAAATACATGCAAAATTAGGAAACAATAGACTCATGAATAATGATGTGAACAATAATGACTACTGGGTAATAAACAAAAATGTAATCAACAGATAAAATATCAATAAATACAGAATTTGTAATTAGAATAATTCTTGAGCAAAACTTGATAAATAAAGATGATTTTATGTTACAAATAATGGAAATGCCACTAAATAAATCACACTTGTAATGTTCTACTGTACCCATATGTGGAAAATGAAATATGCAGTGAAGTAATTATTGTATTTACAGTAACTATGGTAATAGTCACATAAAGATGTTTCAGAAATATGTACAACAAACCATTCATCTACTATGCATGTACTCATATGAGAATATTTCAAAATATTTTTGAAATATTTAGAAAAAATTATTCATACACAAATATCATAATTTTTTCACGAATATGTTTAGAGTTAGTGATAACACAACTACATACAGCTACACGTCTGGATTTCTAATATGGCATTCACAAAAATAAAAATTCTTACACATTTAAAACGCACCAAAATGAAGTTAAATAAATATAGAAAATTAAGGATGCTGCACTTTTTGACAAAACGTTGACATCAACATTGTTTTGTGAGTTCATCATATTGGTAGACAAGAGTTACATTTGTAGATCATGTGACATATGTCCCTCTCCTTCAACAATGACCGAAACATCAAGAAACAGTATCCTCTTTATTTTTCCAGTGCATCAAGAAAAAACATTGTATTTTCTTTTTCTTAGCTATACCAATAAACTGTGAATACATACAAACAATACATAATAAATATCACATGGGATTAATGATAAATGTAGACCAGACAGGTAAGCCTGCTTTAGCAAGCACCTGTTTATAGATCCTAATCATTAAGACTGCTACTTACTATCCTTGATAAACCATTGGTGTTCAACTGGATCCATTTATATAAATGACACCTCTATACAGAATTAGTTTTGTCCTTGGAGGGTCTTTATACATGTTTACAGAATTAGTTTTGTCCTTGGAGGGTTTATATACATGTATACAGAATTAGTTTTGTCCTTGGGGTCTATATACATGAATATCCGATTTAACTGTACTGTACAGTCCTCATCTTCCTCAGTATCAATTTTCTTCATGTCTCACAATGCCCAAACAGAAATACTGGCCAATATGACTTAATTATATATATCATTAAGTATATTCATTGCTAATATTTCTTCAATCCAAAATGACTTATTTACTTGAAGACAAACTATAACAATTTGTAACTGAAGAGAAATGGACTTCACAGTTTACAAACCAAGGTCTTTGTTAAAATAAAGTCTCATCAACAAAGTCAATAATAGGCATTAGTCAGTATTTACATGTACTAAATATCTGGTATTCTATACATTTTTAAAAACATACACATGAAATATGAAATTTATTTATGTTTTATTAACATGAAAAATCTGGAATCTTTTCCACAAAAAATCTTGTGATCAAAATTACTTGTAGTTGTACCGGTAAGTGATTTTTAGTTATGTTGTATTTTGTACATTTAGTTGAGATTGGACCATTTGTGATAAAATATTTTTGTTACTGATTATCTGAAATGGATTGTCACTAAACTTGTCAAATTAAAATGTAATTTGATAATATGGAAGCAGTCTTGACAGAAAACCCCTACAGCCACGGAGATTTGGTCTGCCAAGAGACTTCATATATAAAATTATCTATAAACAAGTTTTCTTACACTTATACTGTGCTCTCTCAAGAAAGGTGGTCTCTTATGACAGTAGTATCAAGACAAGTCCTACTGTAATTATAAAAATAAATTATTAAAAATTGAAAGTATTATAAGACAACATAATGATTGTATTTTTTTCCATACAATAGACATGGACATAGATTATCACTTATATATAATCATATTTGTTGATGTTTCCTAAATATACACTGAAAGAGAAAAATGATAGAGGAATGTTGTGAGCCATACGAACACAATAAATACATAAAAAGATATTAACAGAAATGTTCAGCTTAATGATGAAGAATGGCAACAAAGGCAGTAAAATAGGGGGAAGGGGGAGAGCAAAAAAAAAGCATCTTCTAATTCTGTCAGCTGAACAAATACATGTACATATAGCTATATACCACCAATATGAAAAGTGGTCAAATTTGTGACTTGCTTAATCATTCACAACAAGTTTAGTTTAATCACCTTTTTCATTGCATTAAAGTTTCTTGCACTGCACTAACATCACATGAAACTTCAAACTATGCAATATTTATCCCCTTTAGTAAATCAGAGAAAAACTTAACTGCAGTCTATAAAACATATTGTTTTGTGTATTACATGAAACATGCTCCCCTACAAGTGAATGGACCTTTCCAAAAGAATCTATGAATTGGTCTAAAAGGCAGTTTCTTTTATTAAGCCTTCATTGACAATACCCCAGGATCATATAAACCTTAGTATTGAGACCACCACTCATACTGGACAATTTAATAGTGTGTCTGAAGTGCTCTTAATAGAAAAAGCTCTGTTAGTAGTTGGCCAAATACTAAAATTATTTACACAACTGTATAAACATACATAAACACACTCTTAATGCAGACCTCCATATTTGGACATAAACAATTATTTACATGCATGTATGCACTCATAGTAGTCTATATACATGTAAATCTTTGTATGAAATAATGGTCTACAGGCCTATTATATTTACATAATGATATGGAGCTAGTCTACTGATGTTAAAATGTTACCTCCTGTGATATAAACAAAAGTATTCTCAGCTTACCTGTCATTTGGTAAATTTTCCTCCCTCTCCCTCTCTCTCCCTCTCTCTCTCTCTCTCTCTCTCTCTCTGTCTCTCTCACTCTCTCTCTCTCTCTGTGTGTCTCTCTCTCTCTCTCTCTCTCTCTCTCTCTCTCTCTCTCTCAGACTACTTAGCATAATATAATATGTACCTTAAACAAATCTTGGGTGAATGCATTCATTAAATTTTAAATGTTGTGAAGAAAAACATTTTATTTTTTACCCTTTGTTTGTGACAAATACATATACATGTAGGTACCGGGTAGATAAAAACAAAAACTTCAACCGGATAATTAATGGGGGAGGAGAAAAGTGATACTGAATGGTCTGAACACTGTACTATCTAGGTTCTGAGATTCTAGAATTGTTACATGAAGTAAACAAAAAATGTATAATTGTGAAAAAAGAGAGCATTAAAAAAAAGCTGGGGAAAGAATGAATGCTGAACACAACTAAGTGTATTTATAACTTTTTCAAAGGGTTTGACTTTGCTAAAAATTATGATACACATTTCTCTAAAAGAATTTAGAATCTACACTAAATATTCTACATTCAATATATCATTATACTAATTCTGGTACACTGAGTGAACATGGGGATCTAAAAATAAAATCTTTAATTGATCTATATATAATCAAATACATGATCTGTGATCTTTCGATAGATTGTCAAAGTAAAACAACTGTACATCTCCTATATGTTGTAAAACAAATCAGTTTTTTTTACGCTGAACACAAAGTTGTGAATTCACTGGACACAGGCAAGTTTGTCTGATGTTTATAAACTCTTTGACAGTCCTACCAAATCAAAATTTCTCCTACATTTGTATCTAAAATTGAAATGTGAAACATGTGTTGCTCCAATTGAGAACAATTGTTGGATAACATAAGTATAAATCTCATTGGTTGTAAAATGAGTCACATATTTTTTTCAAACATTTCACCAGGAAAAGAACTATATGTACTTTTCTAATAAGTTACACAGAAAATGGACGATTTTCATTGGAAAGATTTTAAATAGAGTATTATACATTGCAAACAAGGTTCAAAGGTAACTGGTAAGACTAACAAAACAAAATAGATAAACAACAGGTCCATATACATGTAACAGAAATCTATGTCCCATAAGGCCGAGGCCACAAGTGACTTAATCTTCCTCTGTATAAGATCACAATAAGCTGTATTTTATACTTTCTTTGCGGCCCTATTAGGGGTCAATACTTGTAAATTGTTCTCTAAATATAAATATATCAAGTACATGTTCATTGTGACCTTTGTAACTTACATAAATTAAAATAGTCGACGATTTAGTAATCAAATGTTCCCCTTGCATCCACATGCTCCATTTGGAATACATGTTCAAATCTGTTTCAGAGCAACAGCCATCCCCCCTTCCGAATGAATACAAAGGGTCAATGAAAAAAAAAGATCCTTCAGGCGAGATAACACAAAGCAATTACTGTTGTCTTCTCAATGGGGGACCTGATCAAGCATATATGAAAATAACTGTCCAGGGCTAAAGTTTTAATCCAGTTCTGATTGGTTGGTATAGTACTTCTGATAGGCAATTGACACTCAACTCCCTCTTATCTATAATGCTGCAATTGTTTCTTTATTAGATGTGCAATAATGTATTTACTGCACTCCCTTTCAAAGAACAAAGCCCAGAACAAGCATATTTGTCAGAGTATTTGTTAAGGGTATCATCAGTTTCCATCATCAATCATCATCAAGTTTTTATCAAACTCTGATTGGTTGATATGCACCATATCTTTCCATGTCTCAGTACTCAGTCTTCTTCTTGGATTTCATTTTCCTGCTGCTTCTCTTTCAGAGCGGCTATCAACTTCTCTATCAGGAATGACAAGAATTTATCCAGTGGGTCCATAAATCCCCTCTGCATCCACTTGGGTATAGTGACCCTGGCATGGGTGAAGCCCAGCTTTTGTAAGATGTAGTCCACTCCTACCGGGTCTATCTGTTTACTGGCCCAGTGTAGGAGCCTGTGTAAATATCAAAAACATAAGAATTATTAAACATTTTTACAGCAAGCATAGTGTTGTTGTCAAACTATGTTCACCTACAATGTATATACACAACAATATTTTCTGTGATGGTTAAAAGTGAAGATAATAGAACTGATGTCCTTAAAGTCAGGTGACAGTCACAGATCTCAAAGGGAAAATGGAACTATGTAAATGTAGTATCTATTTTAAGATAACATATGGATTCTCCATCATGATCAGAAACACTGTTGTTGTTGTTGTTGTATTATTGCTGTCATGCATTTGGTAATGTCACTGAATGGCTTAATTCATGCTCTGTGCTTTGGCCCATCGAGTAATAAGGGCTCTTTAACATGCCAAACTTTCTGTGACACCGGACTGTGCTAAACATGATGATTATAAAACACATCTACATGATGATTATACACACATCTACATGATGATTATAAACACATCTACTTGATGATTATACACACATCTACATTATGATTATACACACATCTACATGATGATTATACACACATCTACATGATGATTATAAAACATATATACATGATGATTATAAAACACATCTACATGATGATTATACACACATCTACATGATGATTATACACACATCTACATGATGATTATAAAACACATCTACATGATGATTATACACACATCTACATGATGATTATAAACACATCTACTTGATGATTATACACACATCTACATGATGATTATAAAACATATCTACATGATGATTATACACACATCTACATGATGATTATACACACATCTACATGATGATTATACACACATCTACTTGATGATTATACACACATCTACATGATGATTATAAAACACATCTACATGATGATTATACACACATCTACATGATGATTATAAAACATATCTACATGATGATTATACACACATCTACATGATGATTATAAAACATATCTACATGATGATTATACACACATCTACATGATGATTATACACACATCTACATGATGATTATAAAACACATCTACATGATGATTATACACACATCTACATGATGATTATAAAACACATCTACTTTACACAATGGTCAATATTTTGGTTGGTTGGGTTCAAGAATTTTTCACTTACATGGAGACGTCACTATGTGTCGATGTAAGACAACAAATTTGACCTATATACTAGTATGGAATGGTTCTTTAACTTGCCAACTGTAACACGGGACCCCTGTTTTTACTGTTGTATCCAAAAGACAGGGACAGCTAACCCTAGCTTAGCACAGGTTTGAAACCACAACCTCACTGTCAGAAAGTGAACAGGCTAACAGCTAGGCCATGGTGGCCAAAAACGTTTTGGTACTAGATAGACTTTGTTTTCATAAAGAATACAAATAATAGAAATGAAAGGCTTTTAAGTTATCATTTGAACAATATGCTCACGGACTGTTTTACATAGACATATCAAACTTCAAGGTCAAACACTGGCACATAACAGTAGACTTTTATCATATATGAAATATCACTTATGACTCAATGCTTATGTCCATGGTAATTATTTTGCATGTAAACAGACAGACAAATAGATATAAAACCTTAAGTCTAAAATTTTTGATACTGTGGTCTATAAAACACTGTACCTGGAGGTGGGGTCTACACTGATTGACAGAGTCAC
>JACSZP010077526.1:0-13130 GCA_016161895.1 Pinna nobilis
CCAGAAAAACATCAAAAACGCGTCAAAAATTTGATTTCCGAATGGAACCAAAAACAACAACACTTCTTCACACATCCTTCTAGATCACTCAGATGCATTCAGTTTTTCATTCTATGCAGCCGTTCTGAAGAAGAAGTTACTCAAAGGAGGGTACCCATCTGGACCTATTTGGCCCCGCATCTTTACCACCCCTGGGTGGATCGAACGGAAAAACAACAACAATAGTAGGGGACCATGAGTACTTCAACCCTACCACGTTTCATCAAAATCCCTGCAGTGGTTCTGAAGAAGAAGTCGAAAATGTGAAAAGTTTACGGACAGACGGACGACAGACGGACAGTGCACTATGACTATAGCTCACTTGAGCCTTCAGCTCAGGTGAGCTAATAATTGTTCAAAAGTCGAAACAGACAAAACACTATCACTAAACATAAATAATTGTTCAAAAGTCGAAACAGACAAAACACTATCACTAGCAGTGATAGTGTTTTGTCTGTTTCGACTTTTGAACAATTATTTATGTTTGCTATGGCCTGGATCAAACATGTCTACACATCATTGTCAGCCCTAGGCTCAGGTGACCTCGATAACAAAAGTAAGATGAGGAAAGGTATACATGTACAGACAATTTTTTGCATAACATAAATTTCTTTATCAATGTAACAACATGAAATTTAAAGAGAGATTTGTCTTTTATCTATGCTGCATTTGAGCAGACAATTTTACAAATCTGAACACAACTGAAATCATTTTCACTTTGCATCACCTTAATGTGTTTGTGAAATGCAACAGTCCTTATATGGCAATGAAATAACACAAGTTTAAAGTTTGTAAAAAGTAAGTCAAACTCCAGAGTCAAGGTTAGAGGTAAAATATTTTGGCATCAAAAGACATACACATGTGAAATATGTTAGTCCTATCACATACTGTTCAAAACTTAGGCAAAAGTAAATGTTTTGTGGCCAAACAGACACACACGGACAGACAAACGAACAGACCAAAAACTATATGCCTTGGAATCTCCAATCATGGAGGCATACAAAGGGACAATTCTATCTTACCACTATGTTATATTCTTCAGGAATATCGACTGTAAAACGAAATTTGCCCCCTTTCCAAAATCCTTCATCTGGAGATATGGTTAAGGAGAAATTGTGAAGTTTGTTAGGGTCATCAAAATTTACACTGCAGCTCTTTGGTAAGTTCTCCTCCATCTCTTGAACCTCTGTCAAAAGTAAAAAAAGAAAGAAAGAAAAGATAAATAAGATGGTCTTGTCACAAGGAATACATGTGCAGAATATGCAAGGCCAATCCCTTAACAGTAACATTGAAAATTTGTGTTCAAACAGTGAAACTGATACACAAAACCTGTGATACGGGGGCATAATTGGTATAGTCTACAGTGTTAATTTGAACCCAAGACCCCATGATCAGAAGGCCAACGTGCTAACCATGGAGCCATATTGGCTTAAGGAGGGGCATAAAAATAAGAATTTTCCATAGGTACATGTATGATAGTAATATACGCATGATACATATATAATCACCATGATTCTATCAGGTTGCTACAATGATAAGACTTCTGACTACAGTCATACTGGTAGGTATGTTGGCTGTCAAGACAGAACGATCTCAGGAGAGGATTTATTGGTGAGATAACTTAAAAGGGGCGTGTGATGACACAGAATGTTGTGATGGTAGTGACATGTGACTGATCGCTGAAGACACAGGTGGTCTCTAAAGACTCAAGACTCAAGTGAACTTTATTTGACTGTGGTCTCTCATAACACATGTGATCTTTACAGTGGCCTCTTGTGACAATGGCCCCTGAGGGTTCAGGTGGATAGGTAAGATAGCTTTAAAGCGACTTCTGGAATCGCAGATTGTCATGATGGAGGTAATTTATGACAGCAGCCTCTGGAGACACAGGTGGGGCCATCTTTAAAAAATATTTAATTTGCTGTAACTCATATTTTTTTTTTACTTTGAGTAGGTAGATAGGATTTCTTTTTTTGAAAACTGTAAACTATACATGCATATACAATAAAAGCAAAAGTAAATCTACGAAGACTGATGAATAAAAGAAAAATTGCTATCCAAAATGGCAATAAAAAAATTTGAGTCGCAAGGATTTGAGTGAGTAGTTCAAGTTGTGGCAAAGCAACAATATTTTATGGATGGTCTTGTTTCCTATGACAGTGACCTCTCAAGATAATAGTTGTTTAGAATTCATCTGTCATTCATGTACACGTACTTACCTGAAAACACTACCTTCAATCTTAGTTGCGTGAAATCAAATTGGTTTTTGAAAAGATTGTTTGTACTTGAAATGTGTTAGATCTTTGGGCAGATTTCAGTCTAAAGATTCTCTGCACCATGCAGCAATTCCTAAATCTTATCTTAAATTGAAACTATAATTTGTACAATGGCACATGCTCTCACCTTTGACAAGAAGTTTGTCTCGTATAGAAATTCTTTTGGGCTCATCAGATTCCTTTTTATTAGGCGTTGGTGCCTGTTTCATCTTCTTAGAAAGTGTGATCATGATTAGCTGAAACCATAGCAACAATTATGATGTCACAACAATTGTGATGTCACAGTAATTATGATGTCTTAAAAATTATAATTTTATACTGAAACAAAATTTCTCGGGAACAAGCTACTTGTTTTCCTTATGTTCAGAATATTCTTGAGAAAAAAAACTACTGACATTCCTTTTCCTTGGTTGTCTCCCCTCTGTTTTGTATAGCACTCTTAAAAATTGATATCAATTTCAAGGGTGAACATATTCAGTGTTCTCCTCCGAAACTTTAGTCTTATGTGCTGTTATTCTGCTATGGCCATTACCTTTTGCGCTTTTTATGTTGTGAGTGTAGCCTTCCTACAATGTACATGTCCTGCATGTTTTAATTGCATTTTAGCTGTTGTAAAAATTTTCAGTGCTAATGTCGGTCAAATAGCTCTACAGAGCTAATGTTATTTTGTTATTATGTGCGATACCGACTATAAACAAAGATTATTCTATTCTATTCTAACTTACACAAGAAGATGACTTGTCTTACACCTGAACAACAAGATATTGAAATGGTATTCCAAACTGTAACCGTCTTCGAGCGATTCTATAATGCTGTTTATTCGACATTTCAAGATAGAAATGGCACAATGATTACATTTCGTGAAATATGAAAACAAAGACCTTACCTAGGAATCATCAAAACATCCGAACAGTTTGTGTGAACCTTTAAAATTTACAATTCTCATCACCTGTTCGGTTGTTGTTCATACCGGAAGTGAAATGCGTGAAGGACTCTGAAGCTTTTGAGCCCGATCAAAAATTATTTACAAAGTAAATTATTTTCTTGGACATAATACTACATTTCGCAAATAAAAGAATCTTCGAATATTTTTTAATTTCACAAATTATGTTATTATCACAGCATATGTCTCTTTCGAAAAAAAAAAATACAAAATAATAAGGATTCGTGCTCGGCATACCTTAATTTGCTTCTAAAGAACTTTTGCAGACTGATTTGTTGGTTGAATGAAATTTCTTTATTCTGAGCGACCTAGAAGAAATAGTCACACCTGATGGCCGAGTTCGAGTGGCCCTGGCAGTATAACTTTCCTCCGTTTTTCACGTAAGATTTTGCCCTGCTGAAGCTATACTAATGTATTATGAATGGGAATATAATTCCGCCTTACTTCGTTATTTTCAGGACAGTAGAAACTGACAGTACTCAATAGGCCTACTTTCTCTTTGTGCCTTTGTACACGTGACTTGTCCTTTTGGTAACTACACTCTGTTGGTAGATACACACAGTGGGACCTCGCCTAAAGACCACCTCACTTAGGAGACCACATCGCTATTAAGACCATCAAAATTCAGTCAGTTTATCAGTATTTCAGCCTATTTTAACCTCACTTAGGAGACCCCCTTACTAAACAGACCAAATATAGCTAGTCACTTGGGTGGTCTTGATAGCGAGGTTCCACTGTGCTTCTCTAATTTTTGAGTCACGCTGGCTTTTTGGCACCAATTGAATCTGTCTGAACAGCAGTTCTCACATCAGTGGATGTGACATTGTTTAATATTTTGAATAATAATGTTGCATGCCGCAGTTGCAACTTACAGTGAGCACATATATACATTTATAATGTGTGTGAATAACATTTTCCTGTATAAAACTGGTACATATATATGAAACTAATAATTTTCACTTGTTTCTGTTTGTTTCGTTTGATTTGTAGACAAAGACGAACAAGTGTTGGTTTCGTCCAAGGAAGTTGCCCTGGTCCTAGAATTATCAGTGGTAGTTAATGAGGTGTAAATGGATGTCTTGCTGTAGAGATGACATTGTATTGTCCCAGTATTACTACTTGGTAAACAGCCACCTTTCTCTCTTTCAGATCTGCCACACAGATAATCCCCTCTTAATTTCCTTGAGTGGTGAAGAAAATGAAAAGATTTTCTGTCACAGACCCATTCTGTTGTTGGTCTGATACAAGTAATTGCACATGTTCTATTTCCATGGCATGCCAATGTAAATAGTTCTAAGTTTTGTTTGACTACTGTATACAGGGAAATTTTCACCCCCATTTTATTTTTGCCCAGTTCGCCTTTATTGTCAATGGGTGAATACCAAATTGAGCTAATTCATAACAGTCAATTCATTCCTTAGAACTATGATGAGACAAGGCTAATTCAAAATGGTGGAAAACTTTGCAGGTGCAAAATAACCCTGTGTACAGTATATGACATTCAGGTACATGATGCCAGTGATATTTCTAATGACATTGTTGTTGACTTACCAGGTATTGGCTACCATCATTCATGTTGAAAGGCTGAAAGAATTGTGTCTTTATATCATATATACATTGAAATATGTATGAACTCTTTCAACACCACAGACCATCATGGACTGGTCTGATGCAGTAGAAAAGAGCATACCATCATGATACTTGGGGTTGAAAGGGTTAAAATATGTGTACTTCCCAAGGATTAATTATATAGAGGTTGATCTGTGCAAAAAAATTGTACATTTCAGTGTTCTCCCCACGTATTTTGGATAGTATAGGGGTACTTAAGCACATGTTAAACCTAAAGAGGGGAGGACATACATGTAAATTGTCCCACACAGTAGTAAACTAGTATATATACCGTAGCATAGTTACAAATGATATTTGTATGTAAATTAACCTGTGACTAACTCTAAATTGGTAAATAATTACTAGAAACGTAAATGAATTAGGGTGGTTGGAGAGAAAAATAGAGTTGGGTAAAGCAAATAGCGTGGTGGTTACTTACATGTAAAATAGCATGGTGGTACCACCACACTATATGGGCCAGGGGAGAACACTGTACAGTAGAGTCGGTCTATAAGAATCGGCACAAAGCGAATTCAGTGCTATAACAAAGAGGAATAAAATCCCCAAAAGAATTGCTATGTATCTACTTATGTAGTAAATTCTTATGCTTAAAACGATGGATGCCCATAACAAAGTCAAAAGTCACTCCCCTTTGACTTCGTTTTAGACCAACTCCACTGTATTTGGAAACTGGCAGCAAATAAGTCTCTATGACAAAGAGACTCTTACATACAGGTGATCACTGAAGCTTACCAGCCTTTAAGAAGCAGGGAATATTGCCATCTTGTACTAGTACTATACCATAAATAAGACCCCACCCATCCCATCATGTTTGCAACATATAAACATGGGAAGTTTTGATGTTGTAGAGTTTGGCTATTATGCAAATGCAATAAAACAATGCACTCCCTCATTCATCATTTTGTCATCGCATTGCGTTTCCACTAGTGCAGCACAAGCGTAACACTTACTAGCACAAATTCTTTGTAATTACTTTAAAATGAATTGTTTGGGACAATACTTTAAAAATTCTTATTTTTTTTCCTTTTCCAGAATACAACCCAATATTGACACAAGAAAGAAGCAGTTAGAGGCATGGTGTAGCCTGGTGTTGGATTATCACAAGAGTCGAAAGTCCTACAGCATAGATGTCACAGAGATTCAGTCATCACCACTGTTTTACAACAAAAAATTAGATAGTATCCTTTTAATTTTTACTCGACCCCTCCCACAACCCCTCGACCTGCTAGTCTTGTTTTAAGAATCTTTCACACATTTAGATACATTACCAAATGTTGGTGATATGTTTCAAGTTTTATTTTGCTCTGATGGAAATGGAGCAGTAAAGGTCCTTTTGTCATGCAAATACAGTAAAATTTTGATAAGTCGAATTTCAAGGGACCATTTGAAAAAGTTTGAGACATTGGGACTTTAACTCATGAATGTATTAAATTTCTTGATTTTATCATTTTGTTTTCTCCAGTGACATATAATGACACCCCCTTTCCCCACATGCACGCATTAAAAGGAATACAATACTTTATTTCCATACAGTGAGTATGTAGGCTAACCGGTCAGCGATGCAGTACATGTAATTAGCTGATGTGCAGGCGTTTGTACAGTTAAATTTACAAGTTTGACTTATTTATAGTGATTTTCATTGTTTTTGTTGCTAACGGACCAAAATATTATTTGAGACAACAGGAAGTTCGACTCATATAGCTTCGAGTCATGAGGAGCATTTAAATAGGATTATACATGTATAAGGAAATAATAATTCTGAACTTTGAGAAAAGTTCGACTGAGCGAGAAATTTGAGTCATTGAAGTTCGACTCATCAGAGTTTTACTGTACCTACTGTAGCACAAGGCCTTGGTTTTGTTGAGTGACTCGAAACTTCCTCTTCAGATGCTGAGTTCTTAGTACAGGAACAGTTGCCAATTACATGTATATGAAGTACCGATATTTAGATTTGTCAAACCTTGATTCAAACTCAAGACCCTCTGCAAATTAGGCAATTTCCCTATGAAAATTCCTGGTCAATGGTACCTGCTATGGCAATAATATAGGATGGATAATCAAATTTGCCACACCAAAATCATAATAAATTAGCATATATTTCCTAAAGCAGGTACCATTAACCAGAAATTTTCATTTGACTTTACTTTATCAATTATCTGCAACATGGTACAGTCGCAGGTTAAGCCTAGTTCACATCAGCATTGCGGTAGCCATACACCTGTCTAGGACTACTTTTTTGGGAAAAAATGGGTCCGATCCGTACGATAGCCGCAAGACCTCTGTACAAATTCGCAGGGCAGTCGCAATGCCACAAACTAAATTTTCGACATGCACATTTGCTTTGCGATTTTCAGGCGATTAATGCCGTTCGCAGGGTATTGCTGCCATGCAATGTCTACGACTTGTGGGAACCTGTCTGGCTTGTTGCAAATTGTCTACAAGACCCTTGAACCGCCAAATCGTATGATCAAACAAATCGCAGGGCTGATGTGAACTAGGCATTAGTTTAGAAAAATAATATGCTAATGAATTTAATAGTAAGTCCATGAAAGTTTTATCAGTTGTGAATTTGAGATATTGCCTCAAGAGTTTATGTAAAGATCTCCTTAACAGAATTTCTCAGGAAAATTGCCTTTAGATGGTATTTCCACGATATTGGAGGAACTGAGAAAAAGAGGTAAGATCTGATAAATGAAATGAGATTATTCCAGCTTTTGTTGGGAACATTTTCTTAACCCTTTCAACCCCAAGTATCAGAATGGTATGCTCTTTTCTATTGTCTTAGACCAGTCCATTTGGTCTGAGGCGTTGAAAGGGTTAATAAAAAATTGGATATTTTACACATTCTTTTCAGTTTGCAACTTTTGTAAATATTTTTGTGTCTTTTCCTGAGTCTTTTGTTAATCAGAGAGACATAAAAATAATAATTGCAATATTTGGCAATTCTTCATCCAAGAAAAGTTGAAATTAACATCGTAAACATATTTCAGTAGAAAAGAAGAAACAAAATTTATAAGAGATCAAAATATAGATACAGACTTTACATTATTGAGATAATTGTTTATTCATTTACTGGTGTTTTGCGCCACTTCATATATCAATTCAGCCATACAATGTAAAGAGGTGCCTTGACTTATGCTTAGGAGCTTTAACCATTGCATAGGACTTTATACTATGCAGTGAGGGCTTTAATCATTGTGTTGGACTGTATAACACACAGTGATGAACTTTAACTTCTGCTTAGAACTTTATACTATGCAGTGAGGGCTTTAACCATTGTTTAGGACTTTATACAATCCAGTGAGTGGCTTTACATTATGCATAGGACTATACCATTCATTGAGGTGCTTGAACTTACGCATATGGCTTTATAGGACTACAATGATGTCTCATTAGTCCAGAACTCGTTAATCCAGAAAATCCGTTTCTCTGGACGAATTGCTCGGGAACGAACGGCCACAGTGTTAAAATGCTTCGATAATCCGGAAATTCGCTTGTCTATACAACAACTTGAAATAAACAATAACAGAGACAAGTCTTTAACCGTGTGTGTAGTTAATTGATAATAAGAGGGTAGATAATTGCCACCTTTTATCGATTGATTGGAACATTTAGTACATTTAGTACTCACGGGTTTGATTATTCTGTCAAGGTAGAGACTGTCGGTAAATTTACTTACTTTGATATTATCATTATTCTTTTGATTAAGGAAAAATGCGGTGATGTTTATTTTAAATGAAGGTGAAAAGAGATTATACACGGCTTATTCCCTTTATTTTACATAACATAAATAGGGTCGATAAACTACAGACCATATTTCGATCTCTACCGGACTTAATAATGACATCTATGTGCTGGAGAATAAGTGCTTATTCTTTGTCTTCGATCACTTTTTCCCTCTTCCTCTTTTTTCCAAAACATTTTGTCGTTTTTAAACGCTTTTTTCTTTCTGTTAATTTTCATTTATTTTCCTTCTCTTATTTAGATGTAAACTTTTGCACTGAAAATATGTCAAGGGGAAATAACTCTTGGCATGAGGCATGATCCGGTAGTCCGGAAAATTTGTTAATCCGGACGAATCGCATGGGGACGAATGTGTCCGGACTAACGAGACATCACTGTATATATCTGGAACCCCCTCCCTCAAGCTGGAAGTGATGAAGTATATACACAAATTGGTCATTGATGCTTTTTTTAATGCTAATGTTAACAGGGTTGGATATTTTCCTTAGTTTGACAGCCTGCCCCTACTGCCCCAATTGGGATTCAAACCTTGGTTCCTTTGGTATTAAGACAATCATTGTACTATAAAAACGTTATAGAATCTTAGTTGTTATGTATAATTTAATACATTGTGTACTCTTTCTCTTGTCTGTACCAATGTCCAAGAATTCATTTAAAGCATTCATGCTTTTTTTTAAGTACATGTACTAATTTTCTCAATTACAGGCCATGTGGAGTGGAAGGATCCTAAAACTAAAAAGCAATGTTTAATCATGTGGAGAACGCCGGATGAATGGGGTAAACTTATATACAGCTGGGTAAGTAGGCTTTGTTTGGGGTTTTTTGTGTGTGTCTCTTTCATAGTTACAGTGGAATCCGCCTTTTTTGAACCCTGATATGTTGAAATTCCACTAAATCCTTTAAACCGAATGTATCAGAATGGAGTGCTCTTTTCTATAGCTTTAGACCATTCCATTTTTGGTCTATGGTTTTGAAAGGGTTAATTTGAAATGATTTTAATTTATCTCATCTATTATAATTTAGTTTCCTTTCATTTTCTAAGTCATATATGGATTGTATTGAGTTTTGGTATACAGATCCACCACTAGAATACTCTGGTAGAGGTTTGCTCCTTGGACTTAGATATTTCATACGATTCAGTATCTAAACTTTGCTGTGTGCAGGGGCATTTAAATTGCTCTTACATATCTAGCCGAGGAAGTTAAGTGTGTACAAATAGATATTTGTTGCAGCAGTATAAAAGAAAAATAGAGTAGATAAAAAGAAATTAAAAAAATACACTAATAATGTACTAATGATTTTCACCATTATTTATTCATCCATCAAAGTCAAAATTCAAAATTCTATGACTTCATAATAAATGATACTCGACTAATGATGGGGGGCCACTATGGCCTAGTGGTTAGCGTGTTTAACTTTGAATTTAGAGATCCGGGGTTCAAGCCCAAGCCACTGTACGGTTGGCCATCCCCATCTTTCGGATGAGACAGTATAAACCCAGGTCCTGTGTAACAGCAGGTGTTGGCATTTTAAAGAACCCT
Organism: Pinna nobilis; assembly: GCA_016161895.1. Classification (NCBI taxonomy): domain Eukaryota; kingdom Metazoa; phylum Mollusca; class Bivalvia; order Pterioida; family Pinnidae; genus Pinna; species Pinna nobilis. The sequence goes on from JACSZP010077526.1 coordinate 10,173, forward strand.
CCCTGCTTTACGGCCATAAGTGCTGAGCATAGGCAAAATTTGTCGCCCTTCACTGGCACATGGTGATGTCTCCATATAAGTGAAAGATTCTTGAGTGGGACGTTAAACAACAATACAACACAATAATACAATGTACTAATGATGATAATTTATAATTTTCAGATAAGTGAGAGAAGCATGAATAACACAGTGTGTACCTTATATGAATTATCTAATGGGGAAGACTCAGAGGGAACCGGTAAGTAGTCCTGTGCAAAAAAATGTCTCCCTTTTGCACATAAATTGGAGGGATGTATTAATTCCATCTATCTATGTATCCTCTGTCTGTCAATCTTCCTGTGAGAGCTGTCCTAGCTCCACTGTGGCCTGTTTTCTTTCAGTCTTGAGGTCATGGGTTCAAATCCACTTGGTGGAGATTGTTTGCTTTTCCGATCCTTCTGATGAGGCAGTAACAATGGATATCCCATGTCACAGTAGGTGTCAGCACAATAAAGGACCCTCACTGAGCAATGGCTGTAGGAACTTAGCATAGGACCAATTTGTAGCACTTCACCTGCAATTGGCGATGTCTCTATAAAAGTGGAAGATTCTTGATTTAGATGTTAAACAACGATACAACAGCATCAGATTTCCTTAAATTCTAGAGAGATATTCCCATTTCTTTTCATAATGTGGGATGAGAGGTTTGATTCTGCTGATTTAAGCCAAAGTATTTAGCCACAGTTACAAACACAATGGGCAACCAATGTGTTCTCATACCACAGGTGGTTTGTTGTACAGTCAAACCTGCTTTACTTTGGTAACCAACTATATATAAATACCACTTGATTACAATGACCAATTTTAGCTGTCCCTTGTGTACAGTTAACCTCTATGTGAAGACCATCCCCTGGTTAAGATTGGTTTTCTTGTGTCCCTCAGGAAGTCGTTATATACAAGTCTCACTGTATTGTGGCCTCACCTGGCTGCAGTGATTCCGCAGTAGTATCTTCTTCTTCACATTGTGAGGTTTTTGCAGTTTATGATTCGCATTTCCATGGGATGAGATAGTAAAAACAGAGAACCGGGCCACCGTGGCCTAGTGGTTAGCCTGTTTGACTTCTGACGGTGAGGTCTCTGGTTCGAGGCTGAGCGACGCTGCTACTAGTTGTCCCTGTCTTTCGAATGAGACAATACATGTAAAAACCAAGGTCTGATGTCATAGTAGGTTCACACTAGGTTTTGTCACGTTAAAGAACCTTCCCTGCTCTATGGCTGTAAGTGCCTAGCATAGGCAAAATTTGTTGCCCTTCACTGCTATACGGTGATGTCTCCATATAAGTGAAGGATTCTTGAGTGGGATTTTAAACAATAATTCATCCACCCAGCCATCTTATGTGTGAGATATTTCTTAACTCCAGCCTCTCAGCTAATTGGAATTCAATAATAGCTGGAGATGAGTAAGGTCTCAGGCTTAAATAAAGTCTCAAGTCTTTTTGGTGCCAGGCCCTGTTATCACAGAATATGTTGGCACATTAAAGAACCTTCTCTTTATGTACTTTTACCACCTACTAGCTACAAATAAAATCCCTCCAAAATAATTGCTATCACTTTCTGAGTCATAACTGTAAGTGTATAATCACATAATATCTCTATCTTATCTTACAGAATTCCATGGCCTGGAAAAGTGGATATTATTACGCTCATTAAAGACATTAGCGGAGCAGGGCAAAGCAGAATTGATGTCGTTTGACGGAAATGAAGGAGTCAAGTTCTTTTAGTCACTGCCAAATTTAGATTATGTTTTATCTCTTCATGGTTTCTGCTAGCTGTATGGAATGCTCTGTGGGCAAAGACATACTGTTTACAGTTATTTTTGCCCTGTGTTATTTTCACCCTATTGTGCTTGCAAACAGATTCAATCTTTTCAAATTTGCTCTTTTAAAATGGTCCATACACAGTTGTCCTAGAAAACTGAGAGATCACGTGTTATTTTACTTGGATTATACAGTCATTGAAAAATCCTTCTAAACAGGCTACAGCCTTGAAATTCCCTCAATTTACCTCAGGGCCTTTCAAAGTAACAGTTTTCTCTGTTTTACCCCAAAATTAAAAAAGGACTATTTAATTCATTAATCCCATGAATTTATAGTTCTAAAAACAACTAATTGCTTCAAAAATAAATTTCTTTAAAAGATGAATAATTAAGGTAGACATTTTACAAGAGCTGTCGTGAGTCAGTAGTCAGCCTGTTTGCCTTATGAGGTCTGTGGTTCAAACCCATGCTGCCCTGCACTTGGTATTCCCTGTCTTTCGAATGAGGCAGTAAAAACCGAGGTCCCGTGCTACAGTAGGTGTTGGCATGTTAAAAAATCTCATTGCTCCGTGGCCATAAGTCCTGAGCATAGGCAAAATTTGTCACCCTTTAATGGCAAAAGGTGACATCTTCATATGAATCAAAGATTCTTGAGTGGGATGATAAACAACAATACACCCAACCAACCAATTTGATTGACCTGCAATAGAGATTTTGGCTTCATTTAGTCCTTGAAGATACCTTAAAATTGGTCCATCCCTCCCTGTTCAATTCATGTTTTATTGCCAAGTTTCTTTTTTTGAACTTATCATTGTGTAAGTCTAGCTCATGTTTGATTACACTGAATGTTAGACAACTTTGGTCATAGTTTAGAATTAAATACAGTGTACTGTGTGCTATATATGTTAAATACTCTCTGCTTTTATCATAATAGACAATCATAACATGTTAAATCTACCTACTGACAGAGGATGAAAATGATACAGTGGTGCAAAAATACCTGTATACAGGAAACTTTGATTTCTACCTGAAACATGTTAGAAGTATAAGATGCTAGCCATTGTTATGTTTATTTTGCAATTTTTGAAATGGATTGTGAGAAAGAATCATGTTTGGTGGTTGGTTGTATTGTTGTTTAACGTCCCACTCAAGAATATTTCACT
>JACSZP010077673.1:0-11336 GCA_016161895.1 Pinna nobilis
AAGACGGACCTCTGACAATCAAGAGGTGGGATCAGGTGCCATGGAGGAGTAAGCTTCCATCGCATATAATGTGTTCTAGTACTAAAGAGTATGTATCTGCTATAGTTATCTCAAAGATATACATGTATGTGACTTAACCAAACAGAACGTGCTTTTGTCATATTGTCTTTCATTTAATGTCTTAAATACATTTGATGTTTTTTAAGTCCAGTTTTAAGATTTGTAGACGTTGATTATATATGTGGCATAGATAGATTTTATACATCTTTCTGATTTAAATAATTTTGCAAGCAGTATCTAACACATTACCTGATTGGACCTTTCAGTAACTTCCTGTCTATTTGATTGTTCATCATTTACATTAACTTGATTGGATCTTTCGGTAGCTTCAGGGAGATTTGATTGGTCCAACTTTTTTGTTTCATCTGATTGGACCTTTCAGAAACATTGATTGGTCAATTTTCTTTTTAACAATGGTCACAACTCTTAGTAATACTGCAAACACTCTATTCTGTTACTGTTGTGGCAGTTGTTTATGTATCTATGAGAAAGTGCTAGAATTAATCAAGGCTTTGTGAGACTCTGGATATTTCCAGTTTTGATTTTGTCATGCTTTTCCCAGAAGCCTTAAGTTTCAAGACTCCAGACAAAATCACTGCCATTTTCTGCTTTTTAAAGCAATACCAAATATTTTGTTGGATATTTTAAGTCTGTTGTAAGTGCATGAGTACTGAGACGTGTTGTATGCGATTGGACGTGAGATTTAATAGGTAACCAATTATTTTTAAGAGGAATGGTACAAGAAATAAGTGCCTTTGACAAAAAACTGATATCATTTTACTTGAAAAAATAATTTTACTGTGATGCCTGTTCAGGCTTAGTGCTAATGATATTTTATATGAAAGAAAAAATCATTTTACTTATAAAATTGATGTATTTATGTGATATTCTCGAGGATGGAGGAAGAGGAGGAGTTTTTTTCAAGTAGAACATCGTTGTCGCAATTCATAACTGAAGCTGCAATTTAGCTTATGATACTAAGTAATGATGAATAGATAATCGGCACATTGTCATGATATTAATCTTGTTACTACAAACTTGTTGTACTCTTATTATGTAGAAGTTCAGAGGTCACGTTACTTCATTTGTTTTGCTAACGTGAACTCAAAAGTAAAACCAGGTTGAACTTGAGGTTCTCATCTCGGTATAAAGCTGGTTAATTTGAAGCTTTCTACTGGATGTTTATCTGATTGAAGGTGAGGCTTTCTACTTGGTATAAACCTGGTTGAAGTTAAGGCTTTTTATGGTCAGTAAAGAGAAGAAAGAGAGAGAGAGTATGTATGAGGGAGTGAGAGAGGTTGATTTTTTTTTTTTTTTTTGGTCTTATTTTTTTTTTTGCTTTTTATGAGAATATATAGAAATTCATGTTATTTGTATGTATGTTTTAACTGCTCATGGCTCTCTGTTCTTAAGTTGTGTCAAGGATAGAAGTAATCATGTGACTTTATAGACAAGCTCTGTGACTTCAAACGAAAATAAGTAAAAGCTAGATAGGGTACCAGTCTAATCATTGAAGGGTACCCGTCTAATCATTGACTATTCAGTCGTGATGGAACAAGTGTCTGATTTCACACCCTTCAAGACTTACATTTAAAGAAAAAATAATTTTGAACTGGAGAGATCTGGAGTGATTGCAATGACAGAACTATCATTGCAGTTTAGACTTATTTAGGGTGAGCAAAATTTTGATTTTTTGAATGTTGCAGAGCTGTTCTATTGACTAAAATTTTGATTCCACATCACTAGAGTAGGGGGCCATGGATAGTTCAATGTATGACATGAGGGCAATGAATTGTTTGAATATATGTAGTTATACAGCAGGCATGCTGAATTGATAAGTATTCATTATATAGGGCATTTTTGAAATGAATTTGTGTTTTGATGATGAATATGTTGATCAAACTTTATATTAAAAAAAATTTCCTCAAGAGAAAAATAAGCAAGTGTATTTGTGACGTGTTTACAACAATGCACTTGTCATTTCTTTTGATTAAATTTTCATGTACTAAACGCACAAGTATAGTTGTACGAGAGAGCATCCATTTTATTTTGACGCCCAATGGCAATGTATGGAACAGAGGAGGTTTGGCTTGATTGCTAGTTGGTAGATCCCCAGCATTGTAGGGAGAGTCATTATTATACGATTACTTCTTCACTAGAAGCAGTTTTTGTTTTTGACGAAGTTAGTGGATGCTAGGGAGTGATTTGATGGTCAGTGCCAGAGTGACTCGTAATAAGTCAGTATTTGTAGGTTTACGTTAATGTTCCATTTCAAATGATCTCAAAGGAAAAGTGGCTCTTCTGTCATGCAACTGCAGTAGACGCAAGTCTGAAATTCAATCCTGTGTAAATGTTGTGTCCTTATGGAGTCACGTGAATTTCTAAATTCATAACGGATAGTATGTTGATGATAGTATGTTGATGACAAGTATTCTGTAAGTACAGGTATTTCATTGTCTGGTTTTGTTTTTTTTTTTACACAGAATGGTAATTTAGACTTGGGTCTAATTCAGTGGTATGACGCCTGGCCGTGGCATGTTTTTTGTGGTTGAATAACGATTTTTGTTGTGAATCATTGTTACATCTTATTGTACATTACTTCTGTACAGTATAACACTAAGGTATAAGAGTGTGAGAGAGATATGGCTTGCTTCCTTTGCATTTTCTTAAATGGGGGAAATTTGAACAAGGTTCATGGCAACTTGTCTAGTCAGATTTAAAAGGAATTCAAAATACCAAAAAAAACCACCCTTGATTTATTGACATTTTAATTTGTTCATGCAAAACTTTAATGATATTGTTTATTAACGATCATGGATCCAGAAATTAAAGGAGGTGGATCAAATTAAATGAGGTTTACTTTTGATTTGTATCAGGAAGTACTACGTGAAAAAATGGCAACTCATAAATTAATATCAAATGGAATTTGAATTGAATGGTCTTTAAACAATAGTTTTTTCTTGTTTCTATAAGATAGTGGTAATTAAGTAAGTCTTCTGTATGAGGAGGTAAAATTAGTAGTCTTGAAGAATGAAGTGGTTGATGACACACGTGTAGGAATTACAAATTCAGCAGGAAGTGATATGAGACGTGTGTTTATTGATCACGAATGCCAGAATGTGTATTGGCTGCAAATGTAGTCCTGTGGGGATGGCCACAGTGACAGTTCATCTGGGTCAAATTGGTGCTTTAAGCGTCAACGTTACATGGATTATGACGATAGATCTGATTCAGTACTTCCAATATTTCATTGAAATTCATAATAGGTTAGGGATAATGTATGCACTTGTATGTTTTTGCTTACAGCTGAATTAGAGCAATTTACATGTTTATTGCTATACAAGGTCAAAGGTCAGAGGTTATGTCTAAGTAAGACAAATAAGAGGTGGAAATTTATTTCATTTGGGTTGATGATTAATCACGATAAACAGCAAAGGATACATCTACCCTTACATTTTGATCAGAGAACGATTTTGTATCCATAAGAATATTTTAAAACACCTTGTGAAATTTTGAGTTGTGCACTTGGCTCATCTTCAGAGAGTAAGTGCAAACATAATATGAAGAAGAAACGAAAGTTATTTACACGTAATTTCATAAAGAGAAGCTATTTTCAATTGGTATATCTTGTTCAAATGTTTGCATGTGCTATGCGGTCCTAAGTATTGTGGATGAATGTGATAAGTGGCCCGATTTATGATATCAATTAGTACATAATGTACAAGTTGCCATAAATATTAAAGTTCTACATCTGCATATCGTTGTTAGTTTTTGTTATCATCCAGTTTGTTTTTCACACATAGCTTACACCACTGATTATCTTGAAAGACGGACATAGCGAGCATAGACGTTCAGCTGGCAGAACGAAGAAGCTTCAGTGACTTAAAGGCTTCAGGTCCCATCCCTGGTCAGACCTTTTTCCAATACATGTAGTTGATGTTCATACTCCATCCTCACAGCTCTTACGCTATGATGGATGGTGATGTGTCTAAGGTGTGCAGTCCGATACCTTCATCAGAAAGTGCAAGATAAAAGGCACTTTAAAAGTGTTGGAAGAAAGGTATGGACCTCGGGAGATAGACAAAACACACCCACAAGCTCTTCCTCCCAGGTAGATTGGCAGTATTTTAGAGATGTCACGCCGCTGGTCAACAAAACATAAATATGAAGTTATATTACAAAGAAGTTTTAATGATACAGTTTTAAAACATTCGAAAATGAAACTTTGAAATGAAGATAATACTTTTCGTAGCAGAGAGAAAATTCGACAACAGTTGTAAAAAATAAGGTTTCATAAATACCAGCAACAGCTGGATTGGATTGTGAATCCTATGCACGGAACCTTGGATATTACTGTCTCATCCTACCTACGTACTCTTATTCTTTGCACAAATACTCTGAGGTTGATATTAAAAAGGTGCTGAATTCCACATTGATGATTCTCATAGTCTATAGCGATCAAGTCCTCCAACAATCTGCTGGGATTTCCAAGGGAACGAATTGTGCTCCTCTATGAGCTTACCTGTCTGTATATTCTTGTTTGTTTAAAAGCTTCAATATATGAGAAGAAAAAACTCTTGCTGTGTTACCTTCAACTCAAAATTTAGATGTATCCGCGACGTTTTATCAATTTACAATTATCTTTTCCATTCATATGCCGATTCGATAAATCTCAGTGAACTTGAGATAAAATACACGTCTTCCATGTGTACTTCGTACTTAGATATTCTGTTTAACAAAGTCGTAACGGCAAATTAATTAACGACTCAACTTTGTGAAAAACTGAATGAATGCAGCTTGTCCATCGTCGACTTCCCATATTTAAATAGCAATATTTCATCATCCCTGGCAACATGGTGTTCAAATCTCGACTCGATACGCAAGGTTTTTCTCTGTGTATGATCAGTTTTGAATAGAAGCAAACTGCTGACAAACAAGTTAATTGATACTGCAACGGATCCAGGAGTCTCGTTTCAAATCAGCATTTCGCTAATTTTATTATCATTGCTGCCGAAAATGTTTCATACTAATAGTTAGACTGTTCTCCACACTTTGAATTTGACTACGGATTGCCCTGTTAACTCGATCAAGATATACACTCAAGTGTGACCGGTCGATTCGGGAATGCTTACCCCTCCTAGGCACATGATCCCACCTCTGGTGTATCTCCGTAATCGCCCATTTTTTAAAAGAGTTATGAGATTGATTGATCTTCGTTACTTTTATTTTGTCTTGTGGTGCCACCAGAAAAAGAACATGCGAATTCATCACACCACCTCTTATTATAACTTTTTCGCCGTTGTTCCTTTTATCAGTGAAGGGTTTGTTGTTTACGCGTTTATCTTTCAACAGATGCGGTATCTTCTCTCGCCAGTCCGTGTACGATTATAGTGGCATTAATTATACCTAACATTGAACTTGGACGGAAGGTCGACGACATGTGTCATACCTCGAGTAACAAACAAACTGTAAGATTACGAAAGAGAAAAGCAGCATTCACATGGAAATTAGCTGTGTTAGTAGCGGCGTATGAGAAGAAAATAATACTGCGATTCGGGTTGAAATATAAAAAGATATTAATTCTGCGCTGAACTTCACGACCTCTGTATGCAAGCAACCAGATTCCCCATAGCTTCCTCTCCAGGCACTAGTGCACTTCTACATATTTACATTCATTTGTCAGATCTACAAATGCATTTAGCCAAATGGCAAGTGTTCAAGTGAGAAGTACAAAAAACAGTCGACGTCTTATTTCGAATGCTGCATACAACAGGATGTTGTCTTCGAGAGAGTTCTAGGGTGTATACTTTTGTATGAATAACAGAGAAGTTACACAAGTTTACACATATATACGTATTATGTGTACACACACACACACACTCTCTCTCTCTCTCTCTCTCTCTCTCTCTCTCTCTCTCTCTCTCTCTCTCTCATTAGACTGTAAAAAATTCCGATTCCTCAACCCATTTATTGTCAATAGAGTACTCTTGCTTAGCTGATTTAACTTGAATATATCAAAATTAGAAGCAACAGATACCATTTGCCTATACATGTGGGTGTTACTGGGATCTAATTTAATTGTATTACAGATCGAGGTAAGTGATTGTAAATGTTTTGTAAAACAAAAGTCGAAGATAAAAAGGGGGCATTCGAAATTAAAAAAGTGAACGACAGACAACGCCATGGCTTAACCAAAAGATGACAACATTTCAAAGACTAATCCACACAACTGAAAATATAATAACACCAACCTAAGTAAAAACTGGGATGAGTCCAGGTGACCCGGAAGATTAAGCAACTCCTGCTTCAGACGCGGACTATGACACATATACCATATTGGACAGTGATCTTTAAGGTTTCTTTTGTGTGCCTGGTTTAATTTGCCTGTTAAAATGAATTTATTTTAGGGCACATCCGATCCTATTTGATTGCAAAGATTGATATTAACGCTTCTTCCAAGTATTTGATTTCATAGGACTGTAAATAATGATAAAAGGCTACTGTCTGTACCTGATTTCATCGGACTGTAAACACTGATATAAGACTACATCCGGGTAGCTGGTTCTACACGACTATAAACATTAATATAAAGCTACATCCTGGTACCTTGGTTTTTTAAGACTGTAAACATTTATATCTATATATAGGCTACATTCGGGTACCTGTTTTTAGGAATATAAACATTGATATAAGTCTGCCTGATTGTTTAGGACAGTAAAAATTCAGGTAAGGCTACATCCGGGTATATGATTTTTTTTGGACTGTAGACATTTTATACATGACTTCTTCCAGTTGCTTGAATCATTTGATATTATGAATATGAATATCATTCTAGGGTTTCTGATCCTATTTGACTTTAAACGCTGGGCGATCATTCTGGTTACCTAAGATATTCTCGGAACGCAGAAGCATTGATATTACACCCGATTACCTACAGCCTTTTTTCACAAATGAAAATTTCTCGTCAGTTGTAAGTACATTAAGAATACTGCTTATTTGATAAATTAGGAATTTAATCAAATAAACAATCTGACTTTTATTATGCATGAAAATAAGAATTTGGTTAATGTTATCGTAAAATGTAAAAAAAAATATGACAAATAAAAAAATTACTTACTTCGCACGAGTACGAGTAATTTTGAAAGTGAGATTTTTCTATTAAAAAAGTCTCCCCTGATTTTATTAGCTTTATACATTCATGCTGCTACTGCCCACCTGTTGTAGTGGAGGTCACCTCTGGGTATCTGATCCCAGTAGATGTGTGTATACATGAAATATGTGAACCCGGTTAACAATTGCCGGCAGGTTTTATGTTTCTCGTGATTGAAGTTTAAGTTTGTAGGTGTATTCCCATTTGACTTTACGGTAAACTAATTAAAATTTGATCTTTAATTTGCTACTTGCTATCCGACACGCAGTAGCCTAAAGGGGTACACCAAAGATTGAATCTTAACTATATCGATTCTTTTTATATATCATACAACGGATTGTCAGCTTATTGAGGTTTCTCATTTGTGTACCTATCATTTTGCATATAACCAACATTTAAGCTGAAACAAATCAAGAAGATCGAAATGTACATGTATTTTCATGTACATGTAAGAAAAACATGTATGAAATTGCGTTTTAACATTTACCGAACTAGAGAGACATCCCCGAAATATATAAGAAGGGGACAGCAATCTTAAAGGGAACGCTAACTTGTCCAAGACACCTGCTCCTACCCCATTCGCTACTGTGTATCATGTTGTAACTGACATTATTTCAAAACTTATTGTATTCTTGGAGTTCCGGATATTAATCTTTAATTTATGTCATAAATATTTCATTCTTTGTGGTCGATATGGAAAACGCGTTAAACAATATGGGACCCTCCCAGGATTATGGGTGGTATTCTGGAGTGCGGCCATATACAGTAACTGTATTTTGTTAGTCAGGTAAAACATATGACATTTTTAACCTGAGTCGACATTTTACTGAGGCAGAAGGATTCCTTTGGACTATTTGCGACGTGTGCGGCATGTCACCATTAGACGCCGACTCCTTCCGGACACCTGATCCAACCCCGCTAGGAATTTGTACATGTGATCCACGTTGAGACCAATATTATTCCGAACCTGTCATATTTATTAGGACTTGTTTTTTTTTTTACTGTCCCTCGATACCTCTTCAATATTCTTTATAACGCATTTTTTTTTCATTTAATAAATTTAAGTAATTCCTCGCACTTAATGTGATGCTTAAGATAGTGCTATTGTATTGTGTGGGTATTGTATTTCAAGCAATGCATGCCTACCTTATTTTATAACTTGTAGGTAAGGCAAAAGAGTTCGTATCTTTGAGTTGATGGCAAGATATCAGAAAACGGATTACAAAACTACTGCGTGGGCAAATTGCATTTCATATATACCTTGTAAATGTCAGCATAATTTTAATGACATGCATAAACGCTGACACCGATTTCACATTTAAAACGATTCCTTATTAATATTGTAAAACTGGGACAAATCCACTGCATTAAATTACATCCTGACCTGGTTAACACAATATATTCGGCTAGTAGACAGGCTGTCTCGGGTTTATTTCCAACATATCAATAGGCCCAATATAAGGATTTGGACAGGTGATAAAACTCTCTACTTTGTTAATGATAGATTTGTCAAACCTGGGGTATGACCCTATACTGGCGCATTAAACTTCTACTTTGCTGCTTTGTGCTATGATTATGTCTCAATGATTCGTATTTATCTATTATTTTACGTGTAATTGAGGTCAAGGAGACCCGTTTTTTATCATCCTTTCTTAATTACGTTTTAATATGTTCTGCGCTCAGGTACTTTGGCAAGTAATACAAATAACTAAGAGCTGCTGGTTTTACACATATTTCTACAGCTATCCTATGTTATCGTATCGTCAGGTATCGGATGTGTGACGTTGAATTTCTAAGTTTTGTGAAAGAATTTTTCAGACGATTAGAAAAGGGAAGTTAAAATTGTAGAAGTTTGTTTAAAAGTTGAAATATGGGAAATATAAAGTGTAATAAAATGCTGTAAACCAGTTATATTTGTGAAGACTTTATTTTCGCGTAATTACGCGTCAGCAACTATTCACGAAAAACATACCCTTTACCAAAATGCCTAATACCCAATCTTAAAAATAACTTGGGTGTAGGAATATACCTTGTATGATTTAACAGTAATTCTCGCGAAAACTGTGTTTCCATAATAAATGTTTCCATAAAAATATGGGGTAATAGATAACAAGTACCTGGTACTCATTTGTCTAATAGATAAACACAAATACTGTGAACACAGACTTCTGAACATTCAGAGATGAGCTCAGGTGCCACGTAGATAAACGCATCCCTTGTTGACCCGTCACATCAAACTGTTCGCCAATCGTAGGTTAGATGATTGAATTATTGTTTAACGTCCCACCCTTGGAACCCCACTTACAAGGGGACGTGAATACACGTATGAATATAGAAGTCCAGTCAAATGCATTGCCAAAATATGGTCAGAGAAGAAGGACAGAAATGAAACATGAAAAGCGAGAAAAAAAGATACGACCGTACTAAATGTAAGACATTGTTAGGGAAATCATTTAGATATGAAATTCATTTGTAGTACAAATGTATTATTCCAATGTAACTGTAATTAAATCTCCAATTACATTCATTGTGATGACATTGTATTAATTATGACGTCATATTGATTAAATGTGCCAACGGTTAGAGCGTAATCAATTGATCTTCAAAACAAGTGACGTATACAACACATTGTTATATAGTCCCTTGACAGACGCATACTTACTCAAATATCTAATGCTATTTCATATCAAACTGAACTTCATACTACGAAGATATACTCCACGTTTAATAGCGAGTTTCTCTCAATGAGTTTCTGTTGTCAATAATTATTTGGATTTTCAATGCCTTGGTGCAAATCCCATGCCCTTATATATGGATGAAGGAAAACAACATTTTATATACATACATAATGACGGACATTATTGTCAATTCAGACTTATGAGACTAGAAACCGATGAAAGAAGCAAACAAAAGCAGAAGACTAAAGTAAAAACAAAGTTTGCAACTTATAAAGAGAGAACATTATTTTTGAATTTTTAAAGTTATCCGTCTATTAACGAGATATGTTTTCAGATAAAATCAAAAACTCAATTAAATCCATATTATTATTATTTTTTTTTTTTTGACTTTAGGAAATCCCAGACGTTTCCTTCGACATTTTGAGCGTGTCAATAAAATGCATATTTATATATTCAATCTCAACAAATATTATTGACTTGAAAACGTGAACTATTCAAAATAAAAAGAAGTCTACGGAATCTTCAATTTGAATTTTGGATAGTTTCATTTTCAGATTCCGCCACAGATTGATTGATTGGACGTGTTGTTGTTTAACGTCCCACTCAAGAATTTTTCACTTACATAGAGACGTCACCGTGGCCGGTAAAAGGCGACAAATTTTGCCGATGTTCGGCACTTATAACCGTTTAGCTGGGAGGATTCTTTAACGTTCCGACACCTACTGTGACACAGGACGTTGATTTATACTGTTTCACCTGAGTTACAAGGATAGCCAACTGAAACGTGCCGGGGCTCGAACCCTGGACCTCATACAAGTTAAATTAGATATGAGGAATACCTCGGCAAATAAATATCAATTATCGTATTCCCTAGGTATTTGTATTAGTGGCTAACTGTTCAGCTAAGGACCCAAAATTAATTGGAGAACCGAGGATACAATAGTTTTAAACATGTTAAGATATAATTCTATTTTCAATCACGGTTAAATATTCATTATATTTAAATATAGAATCAGGAGAAAATAAAGGACTTAATATATTGGCGATACTGATCATATCGATTGATTTTCTGTTTATCATAAATCTACATCGTGCTTTCTGGTAATGTAACATGAATATTTAATCAAGTCTTGACGTCACAGTTGAATGCTTAACAAGCCACGTCATTAGACGACAGAAGAATGACATATATGCGTTTCTTGAGAATTGATGGAAATGTGACTTAAGATAACAAAAATCAACCAACATTTTTGAGATGCTATCTTCACTTTGCTTTCTATTTTTTGAATCATTTATTCATGAATTCTGATGCTTTTTGTATTTTCCTTTGACATTTTTTCATTGATTTAAGCTACTTTTATTGTTCTGAAAATGAGATCTATGTACAATAGAGTCAATAAGTACAAATGTAAGAAATATGTATGTATGTATGTATGTATGTATGTATG
>JACSZP010077820.1:0-12760 GCA_016161895.1 Pinna nobilis
GATTCACTTGTTCAACTGTTTTTTCATTTTAGTATATAGATGTAACAGTAACACAGCTGTTTATCATAATAAAATTTTCAACGTTGTTTTTTTCGGTCTGACAAAAATTTATTCGGACTGACAGAATGTCTGACATGATCAAAAAGTTTTCAGTATCTCTGAATATGTAGATGCACCTGTAATTTATAATCATTGGATTTTCTAAAAAAAAAAATTTTTTATATTTAATGTACATGTACAATGTACGTAATGCTCCGGCCACATTTAGACATGTTGGCTAGCATATTCCTAACATAAATACAATTTTTGAGAAGCGATGAAATATGGTGCTTCCCATTCCTCCATTGTTTCTCATCATTGTTCATTTGTCATCTATCATTTGACTGATGATATCTGAAGACTTCAAAGTTTTAATTTTTGATATAACAATTTTTCGTTTAAGACATCGGCCATCTTGCAATAAGAAGTATTCAAGGTTACAGAGATAGCATATAACATCATAAGGCTCAGTGTATCCACATGGTTTCTTCTCCACCACTTAAAGTAGGGCCTAGCACCATGAATTGTGAGAATTTAATTAATTCTGAGAGTTTACTCAACTCCAGGTAACACTATTCTGATTTGTCAAGAAGCTGGAGTGGAGAAAATTCTCACTTAACAAAATTTTTCAAGTTTCATGTTTCTCAGCCTAGACACTATCATGCTATATTTACTGTATAACTAAGGCTTTTCAGTGCAGCATAAAATATGATCATAAGTCAAAAATCCATTATTGGATCCATGTGCATTGTACATTGATATTTTACACTTACGTTTCTGTATGACTTAGTTCTCTTTATCTTTACAGAATTTGAAGAAGAGTCCCCAAACAATGCATCATCCCTAACTGTGGATAAAGAGTCTGGTAAATGGATGAGCCGTGCTCTGAAGCTGAGTAACAATTCCTTAACAAAAATTGATGGTCTACACACTTTCATTTGCAACAAGTTTGCAAATCCTGAGAACTTGGCCTGGATTGATCTGTCATTTAATCAACTTAAAACAATAGACCTAGTAGGTATAGATCTGGTGTGCTGATATACATGTACCTATTCTGATCTGTTTGGAAAACATTATAGCTTGTTATACGTGGCCGAGTGGTTAGCGTATTTGACTGTGAATCAAAAGATCCGAGTTCGAGCCGCGTAGCGCCACTCAGCAGTTGGCTGTCCCTGTCTTTCGGATGAGACAGTAAAAACCAAGGTCCTGTGTCACAGTAGGTGTTGGCACATTAAAGAACCCTCCCTGCTCTTCGCCCGGCAGTGCCGAGCATAGGCAAAATTTGTAGCCCTTCACCGGCACATGGTGACATCTCCATATGAGTGAATTATTCTTGAGTGGGACGTTAAACAACAATACCATACCATACCATACAGCTTGTTATAAGTATAAGTAGCAGAGGTGATAGAAACAGGTTTGACAAAGTTATTCCATCCTTATATCTTCAATATTTAATAAAAAGGATAAGGAATCTGATTGTCTATTTTAGATACAGTAAAACCTGCTCTAGGGCCAGTGATTTTCCGCGATTGCGAAATCGCGGAATGAATCATGGAATCGGCGATCTGAAACGGAATTTACATTTCTGAAAAATCTTATAAAAAATCAAAACACAGTTCAAAATTGCTAACTTATTCTATTTCTTTTGTTATAAGCTCCATTTCTTGCTTTATAAACACATTTCCTCCACTTAATTTGCACTATTTATTGTATTTAGGCCTAACTCTCATCATTATGTTGGACATAGCCTATGGCACACCTAATTGAAAAGATGGGGCTTACTGACTTCGATTGTCATAATATTTATCGCTGCCCTTGCGTCTGAAGTCATCTCAAACAAAAATGGTATTCATAGATTGATGAGATTATTCTTCGCTATACTCTCTTGAATTACCAAACAAACATTCTAGTTTAAGTTAAATAGTGTGATTTCACTACGTAAATCTCCACAGACAATTTTTCACAACATACTGTTTTGGGCCGGTTTTCGGTAACAACAACAAACATGATGAGCACATAGCCGTTTACATCAAATGACAGCGAGATTGTCGAAGGCAAAGATAATTCTGATATGCAATACTCACACACTGTTCGCTATAAACTTTGTTTATTTTTGCTTGCCTCTTTAGATAGATGAAAGTACCATTATGAGTGTGTATCATTTAATTATTTTTATCTGAATGACAGAATTTTAGTTTTCATTGACTGAAACCGGTAAAAAGTAAAAAACGGAATTCACCAAATCTTGAAACGGAATCAAGACAAATTTGAAACAGAAAACCACTGGTCCTACTGCTCTAAGGACCACCTATATATAAAGATCACCATCTGTGTACAGGCTGACCTCTAATTAAAGACCAGCTCCCTCTAAAGACCATTTTTCTTGCTACTTATATTTATACTCAGGAGGTTGTTATATACAGGTTTCACTGTATTTGTGGCATCCTAACCTACACAGATTTTTTTTTCATCCCCAAAATCATCTTATGAAGCAGGGCTTGCAGAGGTAACGATGCTTTTAGAAATGTTTTAGCTGTTTTAATGCATGCACCCCTAAAGATGCAATTTGGATTGGTTTAAGTCACTGATTTAATGAAGAGTATACTGTTGACTATTCAGGGTTCAGTGTGCTTATCGGTCTCAATCTACAGTTTCAATCCCCCTTTTATCATACATTAAATTGTCAATGGTCAAAAGTCCACCCGGAAAGTATACATTTGTACACATTAGGCAGGTCCATGTATTCATGATAACATGTGCTGTTTTTTTTTTATTTTTAGTACAGAGATTCTCTCTGCTACTTTACAAAGGAAAGTTTTCCCTTATACTAGTCTAAACTGTACATTCCCATATGTTTTCAGATATATTTATACATTTTTTCAGGCCATATCTGAATGTAAACAGCTACAGATATTGTATTTACATGGGAACCTGATTGAGAACGTAGAAGAAGTAAGGAACTTGGACAGTTTGAAACATCTCCGGAACTTAACTCTCCATGGCAATGTGTTTGACCAGGTACATTTCTTTGAATATTATACAATTATTAACTTTTGTGTTGGTGAAAATGATGTTGCATGAACCTAAAAAATCTTGATATTGACCTCAGCTAAAGCCGAGGTCAATATAAATATTTTTGAGGTTCATATCACATCATATTTACCCAATCAATAGTCCATAATTGTTTTATTTTAGACTCCAGTATCATACTTGTGGTTCAGATTACAAACTCTTATGCTACAGTACAAACTGCCAGAACACGAATTCAATGCAACATAAAGTTTTGAGTTATTGTGCATGCGTTTTAGGAAGCAAAAGGAAATTCCTCGTGATCTTTTTATAGAAATTGATTTCGCATGGAAAACCCGGTGATAATGAAGTGTTGTGAACCAGTCACGGCAGGCGATTTAACCAATAGGAATGGATATATTAATAAAGTAAATAATGATAAACCTTTTAACACCACAGATCGTAATGGACTGGTCTAAGATGATAGGAAAGAGCATACCATTCTGATACTTGAGGTTGAAATAGTTAAAGTATCATTTCTGAGATTGTGGCTTCTTGTTAGCAAGAGTGCTCAAGATAATATTTGATGCTAGGGGAAGAAAAATGTATAAAAAGTTTGCTTCTGTGAGTAGTGTTTGTCAATGAAAATTGAGAATTTTCAGTAATTAAGTTTGGCTCACCTCTCCTTGCATGAGCAATGAATTGCTTTCTTCAGTAAGTTCAAGGAAATATCCTTGTACTGGGTATGTAAGCAGCAGTATGTATACATGTACCACAATTTCGACCAAAACTGGCGACACAGTTTTCATTACGGACATCATTGGAAATATGTGGCTGAAAATTGGAATAAATTGTACAGTCTAACCTGTTTTAAGAGACCGTCCAAGGGAAGGAGCAAAAAGGGTCACATATGGCAGGTGGTCTCTTAATTCAGGTAATTTATATAGGAAAATATCATTGTGGGCACTAAAATTTAGGTCACATAACACAGGTTTTCCTTTAATTCAGTGGGTCACTAAGGCAGGTAAGACTGTATTTTATGAGTCAATATGAACCAAACTTGGTATTTGGTTGGCCCCCTTCAAATATATCTTGAACATCCCGAATATATCTCAAACATCCCCATTAACCATCTAAGATGTCTGACTTGACTTTGAATTTTTCTCAACTTTGACAGGTTTATGTATACATGTATTTAATCTCACATTTTTCTATACGCACTTTGGGCATTAACACGCTAAAATGAAAATAGAAAATCTTCACCTATGATGCCATCAAGACAATTGAACAAACATGGCCTAATATTTCCCTTTCAAAATTGTGTTGGACCTCCCCTAACCACCATATATGATGTTATTGGCAGCCACTGCTAGAAATAGAACATACTTTATGGAAAGTCTTCAAATTAAAGTTAAAGAACTACAGTTATCAGTTCCTAATACTTACAAATATTGTTTTTTCCATTTTCAGTACAAGAACCGTGTTATTTCCATGTTGCCAAACCTTCTGAAGCTTGATTTTACCATGATATCAAAAGAGACCAGAAAGACTGCTGAAACCTGGCAAAAGATGTCATCTAAAGGGAGTAAAAAGAAAGGGAAAAATGGGTCATAATAAATAAATAAGATTAGAACTAAGTAGTAGCTGGTACAGTGATATTATTTGTTAGATCCTTACTTTGTTTTAAACTTTTTAATGATCTGTTACAAATTTATTTTAGATATAAAGTATAGTATACATATATCTGGTTATGTGTTGACCTCTTATTGTGTCTTAGCCATTTGTCTAGAACATGTTGGAGCATCCTAATTGTCTTAATTAACGGTGATGTTCCATACATAATACAGTCATACCCAAATATATTGAAAGCATAGGGGAATGAATTTTTCTTTCAAATAAACAGCATTTTCCAGATAACAGCGTTAAAATAGTATTAAAGTAACTTAACCATAAAACTAAAATCATTTCAAATTAAGCAAGATTTTGATGCAATATGATCAGGATTCAATATAGGTGGGTTACACTTTAGCTATACAACACCATTATATCTGTTGGAGCTCTTCTTTTTTTTAATAAGAACACATACATGTAAGCTATGCATAACATTGGAAAGGATCTTGAGCCCAAACTAAAATGTTATATCAGTATATCACAAAACGTTCTAAAGGAGCTATATTAAAGGGGATAGGGAATGGACATTTACTGGGACCAGTTTAGAGTAAGATTGATGAAAAATTACCAGTATAAGCACAACGATAAAGTGGCCTTAGTGTTGACAATCTTCTTTAGCAAGGGGCTAGAAATACTTCTGTTACTTCTAAATCTTCTCTTCAGCTCAATAGGCTTGAAGAAATCCTAAGCCTGATCTAATTTGAGCTGTATGAGGGGGGGGGAGGGTAAACAAACATGGACTCTTATTAGGTTTAGTACAGAATTTCTTTGCCTTCTTTTTAGAAAGAATTCTAGTTTTACTCTTCAAATCCAAAAGCTGGAATACTGGCAATAACAATTTACATATTATATTCTTGTACTTGTCATGTTTTAATGCCCAGGAGTTGCTCTGTTAGTTATTGTTATAGCTCTCCAGGAGGCAAGGATGAGAGAACCACTGCTTCCAGGTGGCCAGATTTGAAAGTTAAACAATATATATGTTTTTAGGAAGGCATTACAGAAAAATTTAAAGGTGCTAGTTATTATTGATATCCTAATATATATCCCAGATTGAGTTGCAAAACAAACTACATCACTTTTAGTTCCTACTAGTCAGATATTATCAATTTTGAAATAATTTAGGTGAATGGGTAATTAATTAATGTTCACATATGTGTATTGGTGTTATTTTTTATCATATTAGAAAAATTGGTAATTATATACATTGTCAATTTCAAGCAATAGTGTTATTACATACATATTCTTGTATATACAGAGTTTTATTTACATCTACATCTATTTATTAGTTGTTTAAAAATTGTGTTCATATAAAGAATGCAAAGTTGTGCATAAAAAGATCAGATAAAGTTTGATCTTGTTGTTAGATATAGTTTTGTTATTAGATAATTTTTCTTTGCATATGCTTGAATAAGCCAAAAACATAACTTATTCAGAGCTGTTTATTCCCACTGTTTAAAATGGCATTAATATTTTTTATTCAAGACTGTGGTTGCACATTTCATTCATGTTTTTCCTTATCTCACAGTAAATCTTAAGTTTTATTGTTACGTTTATACTTATTTTCCTTAATTTGATACCTCTTTACAGATGTATTACTTATTGAATCATATAATCGGGCAAATGCTCTAGTTCTGAATTTACTTGCAGAAATGATATTTTCATAATTATAATTATGCAGAAGTGCCTTCTCAGGAAACTTGTTTAATTCTCACCGGAGATTAACATAGACTATACAATATAGATAACTCACTTATACATGCATACATAATGTACTTGCTAATACAGTGGAACCTATATGGAGAAGACTGCCTGTCCTGCCATGGAAATGTGGTCTTTTAAGACAGGTGGCCTGTCATAACAGGTTTTATTCATTGATTACTGTAAATCCAGTTTTATTTGCGTGACTTTAATTTTCGCGTAATTACACGAGAGCAATTACTTGCAAAAATATAGTTCTCGCTAAATATTCAAACCTTAAATTAACATACACTATACATTGTGACTTAACATATTTAGCATGCACACGCACGAAATTATAATGCCGCGAATAATTACATACATGTAGTAATCGATTTGCAAAAATTAAGTTCCACAAAATTTTCTGGATCTACAGTATTTAGAAATGTTTTATCAATGTGTTCACGAAAATAAAGCTCAGTAAAAATTAATGGATTCAGAGTTTTGATATTCACAGTTCATTTGAATACCTGGCTTTATGTACTCTTAAATTCTACATCGGTAGAACATGGATTTATAACTACAGGAACTTCCTTGATGTGTTTACTCTGTTGCTACTGGTGTGATCTATGCATTCATTATACTAGCAAATTAACCATATGACCTTTGTTGTGAATACAAAAGAGTTGTAAATTCTGTAAATCTTTTATTTTGTTCAGCAGCAAATCAGATCTCCTTATTTTGTCTACCCACTGTGTATTTTAAGTTTAATTACAAGTGTAATCATATTTATCAAGATTACACCTCTGATGTTCAAATTGATACTATCAAAGCTTAGAATTATTTCATTGCATTCATGGCACACAGCTGGTACATAAATTTCTGAGATTTCTTGATTTTTAAGCATTGCTGATGCCTTCTGTAAATGTGTTATCTTAAATCTGTTGTTGTTATGAAGAATTTGTTAAATCATGAGCATATTGGGATTTTTTGGTAATTTATTAAATATCACTATTTCAATCAATTATATAATAAATATTTTGTTTAAACTACATGTATATATATGTATCTTTCCAATGTTGGTTCTGGTTCACATATGTTCAGATACCTTCAGGTTCACAGTACATGTGTACTTACATACAAAGTGTACATTTCTTTCTAGTTCATCTTGTTGATGCCATTTTATACAGTTATAGAATGGATATGAGGAATATAGCACTTGTATTGTCCCCTGAGACAGAAACTATTTCCCAAGGCGAAGCCGAGGGTAATAGTTTGTGTTAAGGAGGATAATAAAAATACTCTATCCCTCATATCCATTCAATAACTGTTTTATTATAACTGCCACGAAAGAAAATTCACCTGCCAATAAACGAAATGTCTGCTGCGTAAATCTGGGTCACATTGGCGCTTGATGGACTTTTTCGTTAAGTGATAAGATAAACAATGAGAGATTCCGAATGTCAGATGCAGTTTGCGTCATCCAATCAAATTCATGCATCGGAAAAAAAAATCCGCGAAATTTTGAATGCAGGTAAATAGTTCATTTGCAAGTAAATAGTTCAAAACCTATGAACCGGTTCAATAGCAAGTTTATGAGATGGTATTTAAATAGCAAATATATTGTCTACTTTTATATAGCGAAATTACAAGGAAAGGTATAATGAATAGGCCTACTGACCTGTTAAATTAATCAAAAGTTTACTTTTTAATATTATTTGCATGCAAACAATAAACATGTAATACAAAAAGCTTTTTATATGTGACCTTTCTATAAAGCTATGAGTTTTAATATGACAACATGGGATCTAACTATGCAACTATCTTGCCAATGTTTTGTGCATTTTGTTCTTTCATAGAATACATTGTTTTTAAGTGATCTTAGTTTTCATTTATGTTGATTTTCACATATCATGAATATATGTAACTAAATTGTTTGTGCAATTAATTTTTATGAACACAATTTTTTTGTCAGAAATCTGAAATTTCATTATGTTAAAGGTTGTAAACTGGATTTTTATTAAAAGTTTACATGCTGTTCATTTTGTTGATTTTCAATGGTTATAAAAACAATTATTTACTTATCTATGGACTGCAATAGTCATATTTCTAAATTGCCTCAGAAAGATATTTTATGTGTAAGAGGATCCAAGTTATTATTTACTTCAGTGCCATCTTTTTTTTACTCACAAATTTCTTTACAATTAGATGAAATAAATACATGTTTAGATTGTGAGTGTGTGTTGAATTATTTGCTCATCATCCAGCCTTAAGGATTGTATTAAATGTAGAGATGTCGTAAAGGGGATCAAAACCTAGAACGACGACAGTTCAGCCACAAGTGCACAGTTACATGTGCTGTAACAAAGACTTGTCTGAAATATAATCTCTTTGTACCGAGTAAGATGAGGAAGTGATGACCTCTTACCTTTACCCTGTATTTATGACCTGCGAGAGGTTGTGATAGATTCTTTGGTCATAGACAATTTTATGAAATGTAATCTTGATCCAAAGACACATTGCTGTTCAGTAACCTTGATTACAAAGGATAGGCTTAAGTTTAGAGTCCAAGCTTATGTACAGTGTTTCAGACACTTTTTAGACATTTTTGAAAGGGGGCCAATTAGCGCATCAATTTAAAAAATGTCTATAAAAATAGACTATAAGTGTATGATAACTCCCGAAGTGTTGAAAACAGTGTTCGTCTGGATCTTCAAGTACTTTATATTGAGGGTAAAAAGGAATGACAGTTTCAAGCGAGTAATTAACATTGAGCCATAATCAAACTAGGTAGCTTTTAAGCGAAACATTAAGCATATAGACATTGTATTCGGCACAGAATAAAGCATTTAAACATTACATGTAGATGCAGGCTAGCATAGTTTATTTAGTGCCAAGTTAGGCGCCCAGATTTCTCATTTTTGCGGGATTGGGAGCTAATATTGCGAAAATCCTGCAAAGGCACAGTCTAGTTGAAACAATGTACATATGAATGAAAGAGTCTTGTAAAACAACCCAAACAAAGCCAGGTGAAAGCATTATTCAAACAGAGAGAGGAAGATACAGGTACGCATGAACCCACATTTTTATTTATCACAGATTTGACTTTAATTTTAACATGCTTTAGTGTACATTTTTACAATTTCATTTTCCAGTATGTAACTGGATATAAATATACTATACAAAATCAATCCACTCATAAGAAAAGAAAAACCCCAAGAACGACTATCAATAGGAATCAATATCACTAAGTCTCACTCAATTGTTATTGTAGGTAACATTTTGGTCTGTTGAGGAGACAACTTATTGTTGCTATCATTCTTAAAACTTGTAACAAATTAAAGTGTGGTTGTATAATTTCTCAACCTACAACTTTTCCATAAGGGCCTCAATAGCCAGTGGAAAAGAGAACCATGCTTAAAACATGAGGCTTCCCAACTCTCAAATCCAAATGTGGTATGGTATTGTTGTTTAACGTCCCACTCAAGAATATTTCACTCCTATGGAGACGTCACCGTGTGCCGGTGAAGGGCTTCAAATTTTGCCTATGCTCGACACTTACGGTCGTAGAGCAGGGAGGGTTCTTTAACGTGCCAACACCTACTGTGACACAGGACCTCAGTTTTTACTGTCTTGTCCGAAGGACAAGGACGGCTAAATGCGGAGTGGCGCTGACGCGGTTTGAACCCGGATCTTCCGATTCGCAGTCAAACATGCTAACCACTTGGCCACGGAGGCCCCCTCAAGTGTGGTCAGTGCATACTAAATTATGTAAGAAGGTTTTAAGGTTTACTTGTACAAACATGTAGGTCAGTGATCTTTACCCTGGTACATTTATTGCTAGGGTTCTAATCTGCCACCTTATTGGTAGTAGGCTGTTGACACACCACTGTACAATTGAAGGGTTGCAATACGAAGAGGACCCAAAAGTAAAATACCCATACCTTAAAATGTCCTACAAAAATGTACAGGCATATTGTAAATTATCTAAAACAGATCGTCATATTAACTTTAAATTTACACTAAAAATATCAATCTATTTTGAGGGTTTTCTTTTCTTTTTCTTGTTTTCTCTTTTCCTGCAATTCTTCATGGTAAAGGTAATACACTGAAAAAGAAGAGTATATTATAGTTGCACAAGTTGTAGTTTAGGATGATTTAATCAACATAATTCTCACAAAGATTAGGTCAGATGAATTAAGTGCTCTCATATATACAGCTAGTGTTTGAACATGGACAAAGGTTTTGTCTGCTTGTATTTTTTTCATACAAAAGATTCCACATCAGCATTTTATAAGCACCAATTACAAATCTACTTTCCATCAACTTCATAGCTGTTTGTACTTTTATGGAGTGTGGCATTTCCAATGTTTATCATACATGTACAATGAAATTTATTGTCAGAATTTTAGTTGCAAGATGAATCACTGGTTGTTTTGCTTATTTCATTGTTTAACATTGTTTCACTAATATGGATTAGTACTGAAAGCTTATCAAAGGCTTCAGATTTTAGCTTATACTCGGCATTGATGACATTCCACAATTAGGGGTCTTTAATGTGCCGATACCTACTGTGACATTGTGCTTTTGTTTTGACTGTCTCATCAGAAAGACAAGAAAAAGCATTCTCCTTCGCTGAAGCTCCAATTTCATGACTTCCCTGCCTGAGGGTGAGCACTCTACTGGAAGCCATAACTTTTACAGAACTTTGTTTCACTACATAAACCTGTAGTTTTTCCTATGTTAATGGGCCATGCTATTTTGTTTAGGTATCTAATGGTTCATATCTTAACTCACAAGCTCACATTATAATAGTGAAAGGCTAAGTAACCTTCTGTACAAACTGTCCTCTACACATACCATTTCATCCAGGAACTCCATCAACTTTTCCATGGAGCATTTGATGCCTGCCTCTTTCATTTCTTTTTTCAGTAAATCGAGTTCTAAGGGCTGAAATTCAGATGAAGTATAAGATATCAAATACAGACAGTTACGTTGTTGAAAGGTTTAATGGACTGATGCCACCTAAGTTGTGCCTGACTTAACCACTTCATTGTGTATTATGTATTATGATGCACAATATATTTATGATGTTGCAGAGCTAATGTTGCCAACTACTTGTCTGAATAAACATTGTCATGTGACAAAATATAGAGGTTTAAGACTCACGACAATATACAAGAACAGCACAAGACCAATATGACATATCAACTCAGGATTCACGCCACATACTGAAATTTAACAAAATGCTAAAAAATTTAGAAATTGGCTAAAAAAAATAGAGTTTGGATAATTTTTTGTTGTTGCTAAAATGGCTTCACAGATAATTGTGTGATGTTAGAGAAAAAAAACATCCCTGAGGAAATATATTGGTAAAATACAGGTAAATTTTGCCTATGCTCGACAATTATGTCCATAGAACAGGGAGGAATCTTTAATGTGCCAACAACTACTGTGACATGGGACCTTGCTTTTTTACTGTCTCATCCAAAAGACAGGGACAGCCAACCGCAGCATGGTTCGGATTCTAACCCCAGACATCTTCATCAGAAGATGAACACGTTAACAAGTAGGCCATGCCCCCCCCCCCCCCAAAATATTCAAACTGCCCTTGATATTTTTTTGCAGGGGTTTATAATGTGGAATGGCAACCTTCTTTCTTCCAGCAAATCTACATATGGAGATTTTTCATAGTACATGACTTTGTATAAAGTTTCAGTTTAATTAAATTGGGGGGGGGGGGATGGGGATAAAGTAGGGGTAGCTTTCTTACCTCACAAAGAAGAACTTTTCTATGTACATCAGAGTTGTCTATGATGAAGTTCCTGAATTTCTGTGATAGATCCACACTATCTGCAGTCTGAAAGTGAAAGTGAACATGTAAACAGAACTCTCAATGTTGCTCAACTTAATAACTTTGGCAAGTTAAGGATCAGAGCTATACTGATAATTACATGCCAATGTGACAGTAGTAAGAATGAGAAATACTGCAATGAAAAGTGAAACTGTAGTTCTAGTAAAGCAGAGATTTATATTTAATAAAAATATGCAAGATACCAGTAAATAGCACCAAAACACATATGATACATTATAGGCTACAGCTATTGCACTTACATATAAGAAAACAAGAAACCGCTAAAGGTGGTATGGCCGGATTGCAGGGCCTTGACCGAAATTGAAAACAAATATCTCTGTATGTACATCCTTCCATAACAAAATATTTACTTCAATTGAAATATTAACCAAATGTTGATCCCTACCCAAATTACTATTTTGATCCACCCCAAAAAATTCAAAACCACATAATTCAATTGCACTTGCCATAATTAATCTACAGGCCAAATATGAAGTCTTTATCTCTATT